>JAHREE010000131.1:8258540-8527046 GCA_033628505.1 Tringa tobata
GTCCCGCTCCGTGTCGCGACGGGCTGGAAACGCGGCCCCTGGGTCTAATCCACCCCCCGTCTCCTCAGGCCTTCCCGCCTGGGTTGGGAGGCTCATGGCGGGCGGCTAGCGAGCCCCGGCAGCTGCGGCCGGGAGCCCGGGGGGGAGGAGGTGCCGTGGTGTTGGGGAGGCAGCTGCGGTCAGGGGAGAGAAAGAGAGACTGCTGTTGTGAGAGGAGCGAGGGAGATGTGAATGGGGGGTCAATTAACGCGCTTGAATTTTTTATGAAGTAACTGACCTTCCGGGTTTTATAGATTAACGGTCTCACGTAAAGAGCATCGTTGTACTCTGTTTGCTGTATGAAAAGCTTTTCTTTCCTCGGAAGATGAGTTACTGTCACCTGGGGAAAAGAAGCGCAGGAGATAAAAAGTAGAAAAATATTCTTCCTGCGTTACCTCACGGGGCTTTTTTAGGGTAGGCCCTGTATCCGTGCTGTTCCTGGTACAAGCAGGTGGTCCAAATGAGTGTTGCCAGAAAGGCAGTGAATGGCCAGAGAACAAGGTCATCTCTGTGCTGCAAAACTGTTGGCTCGTAACGAGCCACAGGAGAGTATTATGTTGTAATCAATTACTTCTTAAAACTGCATGGTCTTTGGCAATGTTGAAGCTGCCTTATAGTACCCTATGGTAAATATTTGTATATAGTGATGGATGTGTATGTACTCCAGAAACTTAAATACTTTATAATGGCTCATGTGCATCAGCATACGATGGTCCAGAGAAGTTGATAGAATAAGCTGTCAATCAATCTGATAAATTGCTTATATGTTGTCTGTCTCAATAAACAGTAATTGAATATGAGAATGTCTTATTAAAATGCCTACAGACTAAAGCGTGGCTTTATTGCTATCTGTCTGTCTTGCTGTTATTTTTAGAACTTCTCACAGGGTTTGATGCCTCAGTACAGTGTAAGTTTCTTTTGAAAAAGATGTCTTTCACGTGATGAAAGGACAAGACAAAGGTCATAACATGCTGGATCTGAAGGTCATTTAACTCTGGATCTTCATGTGTTGCTGCACCAGAGTCTATATGTTTCCATGTAGTCTCTTCTTTGCCTTCTTCCTTGTCTGGCAGTGTTTGTTTCTGTTTTGAGAACAGTCTCTGATTTCATAATTTCCATCTTTGTTTTTTTAGCAGCTCCTTTAATGTGGCCTTCTTGGAGTGTCCCTTCTTTAATTTTTATTTTTAATCTGGAGTGTATTCTTTGTTGCCATTGGGAGCCTGTACCTTGGAGCCATAGTAGCAGAGGCTGTGGACAGCATCAGGTTTTTTCCTGTGGTGTCCTCAGGGATTCAGGCCAGAACGTGACTTGCCCTGTTTTGACCCCTTTTTCTTCCTAGACAAGGCAGCCAAAATGCCATAGCATTTTGGATTACCCTGTTCCCTACCCCACCAAAGTGATAATAGAAGTAATTTTATAATGTTATGACTTTAGCTCAATGTGGTCAAAACCCAGATAAAATGTTTCTGGTATCAAGAATGCTGAGCCATTTGTGGCCAACTCGTTCCACTTTGCAAGCATTCATGTGTAGTTAATAATTCGATTTCTTGAAACATTGAGAGGGAGAAGCTTTTCCAGGACTTCTTTGGAAAGGATGTTTTTTCGTTAGGAATAAGGGAATACTTATGTACAGCTGAGAAAGATTAAATCTGGGGTTATGTTATGGGGTTATGATTATGTGGAGTTAAATCTGGGATCTACAGAAAGAACAATTTAGAGTTATTAGCCATTTCTGTGTAGCAAGAAATGAGCTCCTCTTTCCCCTGCTCAGCTGTGTCTCCTGCCTACTTCTATGTATCCTGTGAGTGAAGTATGTAGATTTTGATCCGTTTACCTGCAAGCAATCTTTTGCAGGAGAAGGGAAAAAAAAAACAAAACAACAGTGGGCTGTGTTTGTCCGTGTGAAGTCAGTAATTGGTGTGATTCTGCCACCTTGAGTGGTGTGGCTCACAGTGCCTCTTCTTTGTACAGATAGCAGAGCTAAAAGGGAACCAATATAGTGTAGTCTAGTGATAAATTCTTTAACCCTTATTTATCACTGCCTGGCAGATATTCTAGTAAGAGAACTGGTAGTTGTGACCCAACACTTCCTTCTATCCCTGTATGCAGAGCAGTACTGCTGTTGTAGGCTGGGGTGCATACTGGGAAACATGACAGAGGAGAAGGGAAAATTGCAGAGCTTTCTGCAGCAGTGTTGTTCTTCCTCCGTGTGCTGTGGTTGTTGCTACTTGGCTTGACTAGTATGAGCAGCTCTCTAACAGAGTGGAAACCTGCCTTAGCATGTCTTTTCTCAAATTCCCAAACACCTGTTTTGCTGTAGAGCTTTGAGCTTTCTTCTTTGAGTTCCTGGAAATTGGTGGTGGTGACAACTGGGGAAGTGATTGCGCTCACCCTAGAAGCAGCGTGAATATCTATGTATTAGGGTGTTACTCAGTCACTGGGTCACTCAGGGCTATATAGCTCTGTATCACGTCTAGAGGATATCTCGTAACTCGTTGCCATCTTGCTCATGTCGGTGTATCCTTTATTTCTTCCTAACCCTTACTGTCCTGGGCAGGAAAGCACATAGAGGACTCCAAAGCACATAGAGGTGGAGGACGTCCATCATCTTGGTAGTCAGGGAATGGCTGGAGGTTTTAGTTCTCACCCTGCCATGCCAACTTGACTAGTATATATGGGTTGACTGAAAAAGAGTAAAGAGTGGAAAAGAGGTGGGGGGTGGGGGGATGTCATTTGTTATTGGTTGGGGTTGTGTGCTTCGGTTTTTGTTTTTTAGGAGAAAGATACCAGTCAGTTTGAAGTTGGCCAAACAAGTATCAGATGCTCAGTAGTAGCACGCTGTGGTGATGCAGCTCAAGATTCTGATAGCTGGCAGAAGAAAAGTTGTGCTTGTGCTAGTTTTGTGTTGGCAGACATACAGCAAGTGGGAAATGTCTCTGTGTGATTTGTCATGCTTGTCCTTGGCACTTATCACAGAATCACGCATTTTTGGTTATTTCTATGCAGATCTTTAATACCTGTCTGCTAAGGAAACACTATTGGGAGCTATATGACTTGGATATATAGCTCCCATTAAACTTTTCATACTCAATTGCTTGATGCACTTGCAGAAAAAAATCTCATAATTTAGAAGCAGCATAGGTGGAAATAATTTCTTATGTCTCCACAAAACTATGTGAAATTTGATTTATTCGTGAAATAATCTGGAACAAAATTATGTATAATAGATTGGGATTAACACACTATTCAAACAGGTTGCTCTCTGTTTTTGGTGTTGGAAATGTCTGATGGTTTTGTGTTTTGATTTGTAGGTTGAAGACTTTGAGCGACAAATCAAGAGAAGCAAAAAAGAGCAGGCAGAGGTACTTTAGAACATCTTAATGTATGGCATTGGTCTAAAATGTTTTGTTAAAGAAAAAATTGAAAGTTGCTCATATATATGAGCCAGTTACAAAAACATCTGCATATAATTTTGCAGAATATTCTTTTGATAACAGAAAAGCTTTACCCTAATATTGAGGAAATACTTTGCTTAATAGAACCTTGATTGATAGGCCTATGTAATTTCTTGTGGCATCAGTCAATTTGTAAATGACTACTTAAATTATGTGAATATTCAATGTTATTGTAGTGCTTTATAAAAGAATCAGGTTGCAGTACACTGAAATGTAATTATTTACATTCTCTGTAAATTTCATGTACTAAAATTGTAATTCAGTTTTTTTAGTGCTAGAACAGAAATAGGAGCCTTTATATTGTGGTGAATATATGTATAATGGAGTACTTCAGTTGTCTGTTTTCATCTCTGTTGCAAGAAGATTGGAGAATTGTGGTGGGCTTTTTATCCTGTGCATTTTAGTATATTGTTCATTCTTTCAACCTGTGTAAACCATAGGGAAACCTTACTTAATGTCTGTAAATGATGTCTCTGAATGTTGCTTCTTCAGATAAGCCCAGATTTGCTTTAGTGTAAAGCGTGTTCTAGTAGAAATTAGTTTTAAAACAAGCCCTGAACAAAAAATATAGGCATCTGAAATAAGCTGTAGTAAGTTCTGAAGCTTGATGTTTTGGATGTAAAGGTTTTTTGACAGGAGACTGGTTTTATTGACACAGAAACTAATTTATGAATGGGTGAAGGTTTGAATAAAACTGTTTTAGGCAACTGCCACCTTTGTATATTTCCAGTCCATAGTATTTTGGTTCATCTGTAAGTATCCATCACTTTTTCAGAAAAGCTCTAGGCAAACTGAGTGGATCATAGAGACAAAGTTTAGTAATATGGGGATTTTTTTGTGGTGTTGTTTTTTGGTTTGGTTTTTGTTATTTTTTTTTAAATCAGAGTTAGGTTGATGGTTGGACTAGATGATCTTAAACGTCTCTTCCAACCTAGACAATTCTATGATTCTATCACAAACAGGGGAATGCCAGGGTGACTTCTGCTTTGCTGATGAAGTTCTGGGACAAATACAGCTTAGCTTGATTGTAAGGATGTCTGAGAGCTTGTGGGTCAGAACCAGAAGAGAGGCCAGTAAGGGTGATGTTGCCATGGGAGTTTGTTATTGACCATCTGATCAGGGAGCGAATGATATCTTCTCAAAATGTCTGGAGGAATTATCTGTATCATTAAAACCCCATTCATGTGGGGGCCTTTAACTTCCTTGACATCTGCTGAAAGGACAGTGCAGCAGGAAGCAATCAAGAAGAGTTCTGCAGGGTGTCAGGGATAACTTTTTGATACCCTTGTCATAACTTCTTTGTCATGCAGGAATAGCCTAAGGAAAGCTAGCCCTGCATTCATAATAAAAAGCTGAACAAAGAAAATGTGGTACTGCTGATAAATGGGGTGGATGATTGAATGACAGCAAATGTAGATATTGTTGAGGTACTCAATGCTTTTGTTGCTTCAGCCTTCACAAACAAGGTTTCCCAGTCCTCTGTGATTAGTAGTGAAGAGGCTGATCAGTAGTGGATGAAGATCAATTTGGGGAACTTAACCCATAAAGGCCCATAGGATCATATGGGCCAAGAGGTAGCTCATGAAATTCAAGAGGTACAAATCCAAAGTCTTTCCCTGAGAAGAAAGTATCCCTGCAACAATGCAGACTGGGGCTGACTGACTAGCCCAGCTTTGCTGAAAAGGTCCTGAGGGTCTTGGGAGAGAGCAAGCGGAATGTGAGCCAGCAACGTGCCTGGAGGCAAGGAAAGTCAACAGCTTCTTGGGCTGTATGAACAGGACCACAGGCAGTGGGATTGAGGGAGGCGATTATCCCCTGCGCTCAGCACTCCTTAGACCACATCTAGCTACTGTTTTGGGCCCCTGATGTAAGAAAGCAATTGACAGCCTGGAGCAAGTTTAGTGGGGGGCCACCAAGATGATTGGGGTTGGAACTCTCTGTATATGAGGAAAGGCTGAGACTGGAGCTTGTTCAGCCTGGAGAATAGATGACTTTGGGGAGACCTAAGAGCAGCCCGTCATTATCGATCAAGGAGGTGGAGCCGGACTCTTGACAGTGGTACATGGTGGGAACATGAAAAGCGATAGGCACAAGTTGAAACAAGAGATGTTTAGGCAGGAAAAGGCTATAAAGAAAAGCTTTTTCCTCAAGTAGTGGAAAAGATTGTTCACAGAGCCTGTGAAGTTTCTGTTCTCTGAGGTTTTTAAGTTGCAATTGAACAGACCCCTGAGCAAGCTAGTCTGATCTCATAGCTCGTCCTGCTTTGAAAAGTAGGTTGTGCCAGAGGCAGCCTGAGGTCCCTTCCCACCTCACTGGTTCTATTGCTTTTCCCTTGGTTTAAGAAAGGAAAAAGGAAGGTTTCATTTATGGTATTTGTTTTCTTTCCATTCAAATTGTTTGGATGGCAGTTCAAAACAGTCTGGTCTGGTAATCTTCCAAGAGGTGCATCTTGGATGATATCAAGATCTTCACGTAATACATTATTAAAAGTGCTGCGTTGTTAATTTTCCTTAACTTATGATAAGTTGCCTTTATATTTCAAGCTGTTATTAATTAAATAGAACCTTAAACTGGCAGAGGTTTTTTAGATTAGTATTTATTTTTAATGTAGAATACATTAAGTGCAAATCTTTATTGAGAGACATAAAGAACTTGTGTAGTAGCCTTATATCCAGGATGTTTCTGTCTCCTGTTTTAAGTTAAAAGAATATCCTGTGAGTTTGTTAACTGTACTAATAAATAATCTCATAAAAGTTGTTTTTAATGGACATAGTCAAAAAGAGGTAAGAACCATAAAAAAACCCAAGGGAAACCCCCTAATGCTAGCTTTGGAATATGCTTGTTAAGATACACTGTGTAATGCATTTTTAACCATAATTGACAAAATGTTTGTGAAAGTGAACAGTAGGGAATGTTTCTGTGCTCACCTTATCTGTCAAATGCAGATGTACGTGCACATGTATTTTATAACAGGCCTTCTTCTATTCATTAAGAACACTTGTATATTTACCATTTGTTTTACAGAACTGTTCAGTGTTTGCCAGACTTTTCTGCTGGACTGGAACTACTAAGCAGGTATGACCTTCCATTTCTTTGTTAGTGTCTGCTTCCTATAATTTCAGAAATAACTTTATTAGGTTAAGAAAATGAGAAGAAAATGAAGGTGTTACTAATATTTTTTTGAATGTTCTGCAGGAAGTGGAGTGGGGAGGTTACCAAATTTTAAATATGTTTAAAGCTTGCCCAAATCGTTAAGTGCTGTCATGTTAATGAAACAGAAGTTCTGCAGGAAAAACAACATTTGAAAGATGGCTTTAGTTCAGGGTCTAATGCACAGGGTTGAAGGAGACAAGCACTGAGGCCTAGCCTGTGGTTTTAGTTTATGTTTTATAGCTTTTACATATAACAGAATGAAACCATATCAAATAATTGAAACAGTATGCCTTTCGTTGTCATGAAAAGAAAGTGTATTCCATGTGTATTTAATTGCATGTTTTCTGAGTAACAGATGCTATTTGCATTATAAATCTCCTTTGTATTTTTATCTTTAAAAAAAATAATAACCTATTCTCTTTTTTGGGGGAAGTGGAGTTGTGATTACAATCTTGTTAATTTTTTTCATTTTCTTAGTGAAACTGGGTTCCAAGTAGTCTTTAAGGCTTTGATGTGTAGTCTTGTAAATATTGCTGGGTCCATTTAGCTCTTAACGTAAGCAAGCCGTTTAAAAAACATGAATCACTTTTTCTTTGAAATAAATTATTTCTTACTTTATATTCCTTTTTGATATTTACTGTTCTACCGAGACAACCATACAGCTTTTTAAACTATTATTTCTGGTAGTCCCTGTAAATATAAGCACATTGACATCCTCTTCCTTTGTAAAAAGAACACACTAAAAATAGTCATTTGTCTTTCTTCTGTTTAGATATGAAGATGCTTGGGCTGCCCTTCACAAAGGAGCCAAAGATTGTGCAAAAGCTGGAGAGGTGAGGAAAAAATAGCAATGCGACAACTGAAATATTTTTAAATGTCTAAATAATTTTAAACTAAAGTTTTTAGTATGAGTGTATTGGGTTGACCCTGGCCACTAGGTAAGCACCCACACAGCCTTGTTCACTCCGCCACCAGTGGGACATAGGAGAGAACAGGAGGAGCAAAAATGAGAAAACTCGTGGTTTGAGATAAAGACAGTTTAATAATTGAAGGACAGAGGAAAAATGAGTGTTGCAAAAGCAGTCACTTAAAACCTCCCACAAGCCAGCCAATGCCCAGCCAGTCTCAGAACAATGGTTACCTTATAAGAGTAAACCCAAAGGTTTTATTGTTGCCCATGATATTAGATGGTATGTAATATCCGTTTGGCCAGTGGTCAACTGTTCTGGCTGTGTCCCCACTCAACTTCTTGCCCAACACTAGCCTACTCACTGTGGGAGGAGTGGGGAAGAGAGAAAGCCTTGATGCTGTACAAGTACGTTGCTCAGCAATATCCAAAAATTTGGTGTGTTTTCAACACTGTTTTGGACAGAAATCCAAGCCCGTATGGGCTGCTGTGAAGAAAATTAACTCCATCCCAGCTGGATCCAGTACAACGAGTATAATGAAAAAGTAATGCTTCGTATTGCTACTTGGGAAAAATGCCAGGTTGCATTGTTTCTCACTGTGGTTTTAAGATGGCGTTTGACAGGAAGCTGATAGAATGGACCAGAATGTCCAGTTCCTCTTGCTTCTCACATCACTTCCAAATTTGATGGTACTCAGCCTGCAATTAATATTCCTAAAGTATTAAATATAGATATTGTAAAAATAGAAACTCTGTGATCATGTTTCTAACAAGATACCAGCTAACCAGAATTATCTGAAGTTCATTCTCCTGTTTACTTTGTGCTATTTCAATTACAATAAGAAACATTGGTTGTAAGAATTTCCTAGTGCTTTCAAAGTACTCTTCAACTGATACATTGACAGCCAGAATTTCTCACCTTTGGTCCTTTTTCAGATAGTTGCAATCACTTTGTGTCCTTAAGTAAAAAATATTAATTATATAAGCTTACTATTTTCTTGTGGGATGTGTTAGGTATAGAAGGATATTGAGAAGTATGACCTTGTCAGAGTGTGACAAGAAGATGGTGGTAAAAATAAGACATATCCAGAAGTTCAGGTGGTTAGTATCTGCACTCTTCTGCCATTATTTGAAAGATTATAAATTAGCTGGGAATATTGAGACTGCTTAAGACATCTCAGTGTTGACAGTAAATACCTCTGTAAACAAGAAATAATAATGTAAACAATAATGTAATGCAAGCGGTAAATAACATGATTTAATGCAAACAGTTGCCAAAATTATGTTCCATGCTACTGCTGTAGCTCTTTAAAAGCACTGGAGAGGGCTGGGAAAGTATAGAACATACTTGGAGTTGGTGCAGGTTGGTGGGTTAGTGTCACTGTAGGGCTGTTGCCTGACACTGTTTGCTGCCCTCTCCTACTGGACAGGAAACAGCAAGGTTTGACTTGTCTGGCTGAAAATATTGTGGAAGTATCTGTGTTTTCTCCTAATTCTGTTCTGTTTTCCTGTCCTGGAAGTAAAGTGATAAGTTTTGTGGTTTATTTCTAGAATGAAGGGAAGGAAAACTTCCAGTAAGTGTTACAAATGCATTGCTCTGCTGTTTTGGAGGTTTGCACCAGACTTTCTATTTCAAACCCTGTTTAAGGGGCAGACAGTGTAAGCTGGGTGGCCGCAATGCAGAGCAGGACTGGGCTGTGGGGTTCTCTGTTCTGGCTGAAATCTTCACTTTGGCTGCATCCTCCCTGACTTTTCAAGTTTTCTTAGGAGTCTTCTTTGTATCTTTTTCAAATTGATAAAATACTCACTGCTTAATGTATTTTGAAGAGGTGTGTTTGGGGTAAGAAATATATTATTTTATGTTCTTCTTTCTCTTGCGTAATAGCATGGCCCACTTTTCCCACTCATTCCAGTGAAAACCTTCATGTTTTAGAGATGAAGTTCTCTCTGCCAGCTTTGTGTTTTATTGCTCATGATGATTTTTTTTAGAAGATCTCTTAAATTACTTGCCTACAATTTTGTAATACTTTCAGTATGTTGCTTTAAAAATTGTAGTTCTGAAAACAATGTGAGGTTTCATATGTATAAACCCAATGCAACCTTAATCTCACATACTATGACTGCTTGGGATAATTAGAATGAGAAACTTCCAAAAAGACTGAAGTTTTCCATGAAATTCAGATTTTTACTTTTGGGAGAATCCAAAATATGTATTGCTTGTGAGTTTTTGTTTCTTTTTTATAAAAGAAAATCCAGGGTTCAATAAAATAAGAATTTTGTAAGCACACAAGATTGACTGTGCTATATCAGACCTAAAGGTCCACTTTGTCCAGTGTCCTATTTCTGGTACTGGCCAGTAGCAGATAAACTACTCGTGCTGTCTTATTTTAAAATGTTGAATAGAGAAGGGAAAGTGAAAATTTTGAACTTTAATTGAGCTCAGAAGCTCAATTTTATTGAGCTTAATAAGCTACAGTCTTACAGTGTTAAATCATAGGTGCTAGCTACCAGTTCCATCTACAAAATTGTCCTAAGAATATTGCTTTTAGATGATTATAATTTTAGCTGCCTTAATTTATCTCTGGGCTGAATTATTTTTCTGGTGTTTGCCTCCATCCCATGGTGTTTGGTTTGGGGTTTTTTTTGGTGTGCTTTACTGTTTAATGGATATAAATTCCATATCTCATTCTCAAAATTAGACTTGGCTTTATTTAAATAAGGATGTTGGTCTTCTGAAGTGAGTGTTTCATTACTCACTGGCCTTTGAGTAAGTTTTCAAACCTTGCCTGGTAAAACAGGATGGCTTTTTGACAGGGATAGGTAGCTGGAGGAATTGGGAAATGAGAGAAGTTGTCATTCTTCTAAAAGAATCTGTCTGAAGTGGGTAGAATTGTAGATCTTTGAGAACTTCCTCTGCCAGTTGCTTAGACTTTTTCAATTTCTGCAACTAAATTCTACAAAACTGAGGAATTCAGAATGCAGATACAGCCATGGGCTGCTGCTCTGTGCAAGAGGAAGAATGGGTAATGGAACTAAGAGCAGGGAAAATACGATTGAATCATCTCAAGTTTAAGGGAAACATTTGTTATCTAAGGTCTCTTGATCTTGTGGTTTTTCATAGAATCTGACCTATATAAATAAAACTTTTAATGTGTCCTCTTCTCATTATACTATTGTATAATAAAACCTAGGAAGAATCAAACAACAAAAATTGACTAATGTAGAAGCATGTTCTTAAAGATTTGCAAGTACTGCAGTTAAACTTAACTCGAGCAAAAAAAGCAGGCTGTTATAAAGGCAACTGTTTTTTGAAATGTAATTCATTTTTATTTCATTTTCTAGAGTATTTTGAATGTGTACAGTTTTCAGTTTTGTTGTTAAGATTAAATTAGTATGGCTAGCAACATTAAACTCTTATTGATCTACGTAAGCCTGACGTTGCAGCACCACAATGTTATCGTGTACCAGTGCAACACACCTGTCAAAATTCCAGATGCATGTTATTTACAGTTAATAAAACCCATAAAATATTTCCTACATTGATTAGTATATTGAGAAATAACTTTTTGTTTTGATCAATGCATTTCAATATAAATATTTCATAATACAGGGGTTTTCTTGAGCATATTTTCTTGAGAAGTTCACAAGTGGCAGGGCTCTAGGCTTGCTATGCTGACCTTATGCTTGCAGATGCATTAATCCTAAAAAAAATACCGAGATGCTCATAAATAGATACATAAATTTGCAAGTAAAGTAAAGAACCTCTTTGTTTCAGCTGGTGGATAGTGAAGTTGTGATGCTTTCTGCACATTGGGAGAAGAAAAGGAACAGTCTGGTGGAACTACAGGATCAGCTTCAACAAATACCTGGTTTTTTAGCAGATTTGGAATGCCTCACAGGAAGCCTAGGTAAGGGTTTATAGACATAATAAGCATTCAAGTCAGTACAGAGGATTAGATTAAAGTTCAACTGTTGTGAGCTTTATAATTATAAAATTTAATTTTTCTTCCCAAACACATCCTTTTTATTGTAAAAGAGTCATTCTTAAACTAACTGGTTTTGTAAAAGAGCAGAATGCGTAGTGGTTGCTCTCCCAGTAGTCAAAATGTTGTATGGAACTTGACGATCTTTAAGGTCCCTTCCAATTCTAACCATTCTATGATTCTATGTGTCATTATTTGAAAAAAAAAAAAAAAGTGACAACTTCATATCTTGGTGTGAACAGCTGAAAACTTATTCTTGAAATATTTTTTAATTTCTGAGTAGTGTGAACACTCGTATATGTAGTTGCTTCTCTTTGATTGAGTCTATGTCATTTTATATAATAATTTGTTTTAAATCATCATTTGGGAGGGAGGTTGTGGGAATTTACCTGGCTTGGGACACTTTCAAGGCAGAAACTTTTTGTTGAGAGTAATTGTTGGTTCCAAAGCTAGCTTCCATAGTTGAAGTAAGCTATTCTAAAGTGATATCCAGCTTTTGCATAGGTGAAACCAGCAATGCTACATACTAAGGTTACCAAATCCTTCATGTTGGTTAGATGGCTTCCAATTTTTATAACTTTACCAAATTTTAACCTGTTGGTTTAATTTAAAAGATGAAAAGATGGATAGATGAATGCTTTAGTGGAAACCTGTCATGCAAAACAATTGATCCAGTGTTGAAAATGAAATTAGGAAAAAATGTTCTGGCCTCGTAGTCTCTGAAAAGCTCTGGTGTTACTCAGCCTTGAAATGGGGATGTAATATTTGACAAGCAGCAAGCCTTTCTGTCAGCAGTAGGCCTCTTGCTACCTCCATGAAAATCTATTCAAGTTACATCAAATTAAAGTTTTGAAAAAGTGCTGTCTGTGCATGAATTTTAGTAGCGAAGTTCCTCAGGGACTCTGCCCGCACCATTCTTAAACCAGCTGGGAAGCATGCAGAAATTCTTCATGTAATTGCAGCTCCTGTTTTTTGTGGGGTGGGCTGGATTTGTGTGCTGGCATCTGATGTGAAGAAAAGGAGGGTTCTTTTCTGTGTTCAAAGGCTAATTACTCATTCTTTTATGGTCAGTGGATATGCACAAATCGGCTTTTGTTCCTTGGTAGGCTGGTAATAACTTTGCTATTTCTTTCTGAACCAAGGAATTTACTTCATTTTTTATTAGAATTTTCTTATACCACCTTGTTTAGTAAGATTTTATCATGTGTGGTAACCATTTAATGTTGGCTTTTCAAAAAGTTCAGTTATTTTCTAAGGAAACGTCAATTCAAATAATGATTTGTTTAAGTACTGATTGTAAAATCATCGTACGCAAAGTGATGCAGTCCACTGGTAGACCAAAGATAAACAATCTAATAAAAAACTAATGGAATTGTCTTTATAGTTCATAAATGCAAATGCTATAAATCCTAATGAATTGGGGTTACCTTCCCATTCCTAATGTTACAGTTTTATGGACCAGAATTAATCTCAACCTGATTGTAGAGTTACTTGGAGAAGGCTCAGCGTCTGTAGAATATTTTTGATACTGCTCAAGCAGGACTTAAAGAAGCATTATCTGGTCTGCTCGGGGGAGCTAATGAATTTTGGATAAGGTTGTGAGATATGAACCTCATGTGTCAGGTTTCAAGTAATTTACCTGGACATTTTTATCATTTCCTCCTAACCAGTGTGAGGTTGAGGCTTTTGGAATTGTGTTTTTCTGATAAGTTTTGTAGAGTCTATTTGAAGAGCAAGATATAATATATACCAAAATCAATATCTACACTTCTGGAAGTGATTTACCAGAAATTTACTGTGATATTCTGCTTACTGTTTCAAGTTTTTATAACTCTGAACTTTCTGCTTTTTATTAATGTAAACTGTATTCACTTTTCCAAGAGATGACTAATACTGTGGCAGTGAATTTTAAATACGAGTGAAACATTCTGTTAAAAAAATATGTGAATATAGAATTATAAACTGCTGTGTCCTGAGTTGTGCATCCAAAATGTAATTTGGCTAATGTTCATCATTTCAGAAAAGTAATATTTCTGTGTTGTGATATGACATGGTTCTAATAAATCTATTAATGCTTTCATTTTGGAAGTAGATAGGGAACTCTGGCTGCTTTTGATAAAAGAAATTTTAGATAATGGAAATGAGCCTTTTTTATTTAAAATTGGTATGAGTCATGTACAGATTCTTCAGCTTTTCGTGTGTATTACAAGACATTTTCATTAGCACTTTTTATGAAGTCCTTTAACTTAGGTACTTGCAATATCAGTCATCCCTCACTTCAAGTAAAAAGTCTGTGACTTCATTTGATAAATTTATTGTATTACTCAACGTCTTGTAGCTGCTGTTGAAAACTTTGAAGAAAAAATGACTCTCGTATAAAAGTGAATAGGACAGTTATTGCTCTTTCAAGATCCAGAATCTAAATCATCGCTTAAGCCAATTTTTATTTGAGATGTTGTAGGAAATACCTGCTTGCTGATACCTGACATACTTGTCTTAATGTGAAATATGCTTTGTGTTTGAGCAAGGGCATTTTGCTTAAATATGTTTTGATTTCAGCAAATCAATGCACACAAACCTTGATCCAAATCCAATTTTTTTTTTTTTTTTAACCATCAAATGTTAAGCATCAGCTTGATATTGGTTGCAGAAAGTCAGGTCATGAACCGAGGTTACAGATCCAATGTAGGGTGAAAGTATTTAGACTGGTGAGACTGGGAAGAAAGTAAGGCTGGGTATATATTCACAGAAATTAAAGCCATTGCTTCCTTATCTTTAATAAATATTTTTTTCCAAGTACTGGTAAGAGGGGTGTCTAAATTCACTAGGGAAACAGAAACTTTTTGCATTGCTTAGGAGAGGTATTCTTGTTTATATCTTGAGCAGAAGGGTATGCCATTTTCTAGCTTTCCAAAATTCAATCCAATTTATTCAAAGAAGAACAAGTATTTTGTATAAAAGGAAAAAAACCAAACAGGCCATGTGCCCTTTGTTTCAGAAGTGGGATCAAAGTCTTCCTAATGGCCTCTTCAGACATTAAGGAAAAGTAGTAAAGAAAGGTAGTAAAACTTATGAAATTAAAGATCACAGTGATTATAGTATCTTTTCATTGAATACAAGATTTTTATTTTGGTAACATTTGACCTACCTTAAGAACTTAATATCCCATATTTTGGGTATTTGTTTTGCAGCAAAAATGTATGTTTTAATGAAGTACAGTTATTTTTTAATTTCTTGATAAAAATGCCAAAGATTTTTCTAGTTTGACTAATGAAATATACTTCCAGAACCATCTTGTATTCTGAGATTATACAATTTGATTTTTATTCATTTCATCAGTTTGTAGACAACCTCTAAAGAAGTACTTTTAAGAAGAAAAAGTGCAGTAATAGCCCATAGACTTATCTCCTTAGGCAAGACATCTTTGGGGAAGATAACTATTAGTTTACTATTATCTGTTTATTAATTGTGGCTTAAATACTAGTAGGTATTGGTCAAGTAAAAGGAATTAATTGCAGACAGTATCTTAATCAAGGTTTTTCACAGAGCTGGCATTTGAACTCAGACTTCTGAATTTTGTTTGGTTACTTAAATAAGTTTCTTTGTTGTTCCTATCTGGCAGTTGGTAGCTCTTGAAAAAGAGCTGGATAAATGTTTTATAATGCAGAAACGTAGAGCACACGTTCCAGTAGAAAACTCTAGGTTTTGGTGGTTTCTTTTTTATTTTAAAATTATTTTAAAAGTTAAGAGAGTTGTAAAAGCTTTTATTGTAAATCAGTAATGATTTGCAGTTAGGAAAATGTTTAAAGAAAATCATATTTATTATTAAACTGTTTTTCTGTTTGTTTAAAAGACACTGATACTTTTCATGCTCTTGTGAGTTTCATTGTTTGAGATGAAACAGCATTTGTCTTTTACTGAGAAAATCAGGAAAACCAGGAAATTTGAATAGTACAGTATAATGACACCTATGTTCAACAGGAAGTTTTTCTTATGTAGGCTTCAGGGCAGGATGCTTCAGCAGAGAGGGTTGTATAAGGTAGAGGTGTGAATGTGCCTATATAAGGCATATAGTTTGCTGTTGTAAAGTTGAAAATGTTGGTGGCTTTGAATACAGAAGGAAAAATATCCTAGTATACTTGCTATGTAGTTTCAGCAAAGAAGTTATTTCAGCTTCTTGTGAATGGTATGATACTAGCTGGATTTAAGGTCTTTTCTTTAAAAGCAAAAATTGAGAGCTAGTAGAACTGTAATTATGTTAAAGAATTTTTTTCTAATTTTGCAGCTGAATTGAGCTTTTCATGTATACTATGTCTTTCATTGCTCGTTTTAAGTTTAGTGATCTGTGGCCCTATTTGACCTAGAGATAGAGAGAATTTCTTTCATGTAATTGTTTCCATCTCATACTCCTTGGTCACTCCTGTTGTTTTGGTGGCCAGGACAGTTCAGGGAGGCTGCATTTAAAATCAGAGTAGGAAAAACTGAGAACGCTAATATTTTCTGATATACAGCTGTCATGTAGCTTTTCTAATATTTTTTTGTACTACTGTAGAACTACAGGCTACATAGCTCTCAGTTAAAAGTAATTTTATGTGGTAAATTTAAATTAGCTAAACTTTAGAAAGAAAGAGTTTTCAGGAACAATATTGGGTTTTGTGATTCTTGAATTCTAGATAATTAGTTCAGTACCTGAGTGGCTGCAAAACAGTGTACCTTGATGGAAGATAATTCAGTCTAATATCATCTGATCAGACATTAGCATACTTTAAAAAAATTGAAACTAGGAAGTAAAGCTTTTAAAAGTGCTGTTATACCTGTGATAGTGTAAGAAATACAGCCAAACTAATATAATTGTAATGATGTCACCTGAAGAACAAGTTATTTTTTTCAGCTATCTAATAAATATTATCTCCACCAAGTGTGGCATATTACTATACAGGAAAATTCTTAATCTAAAGGTACAATGGATTTTTTCCAACCTCCTTAAAAATAATAAGAGGAGGAGATATTTTTCTCCTTCATAGCAATGCTGTTTCAGAGTGAGATGGCGGTTGTCGCCTGACCACTTCATTGTGGGATTTCTTGAAGGGCTGCAAAAGTAGTAGTAATCTTGCAGGTATTCTTTAGAACATTAGCTGGCTTTCTCTCTGGGGCAGATTGTTTCTAGGTGACACTGTGAGCTATAAACTGGAAATAAATTAATAGATCTCATATTTTTCTAAATACCTCTTTAAAAGTATGAGCTTATTTATCTGTGCATATAGATAAGAGCTGTTCCAAGCATTATGGCTTAAGTTTCAAAATTATAAGTTTGGGGTTTTTTTCATTTATCAAATAAATATGTAGCTTTGTTTGGAATTTGCTTTTTATTCACGCATTCTCATTTGAGTAGGAGAGATGTTAATTCACAATTGTAGCTGATGCTATTGCTATGGAGCTAATCTTCAGGGTTTTTTGTGAAAAGCAACTAAGTTTTCTTTCACTTCAGAAAGAAAAAGTTCTGAAACTGGTTGCAGTAAAGTGGGATTGTTGTCTTCTGGAGACATCTTAAGTGTTCATTCCTGTTCTTCAGGAGCACTGTTTTCTGCAGTTCCCACTAGAGGCTGCTCAAATGCTAGTGCTAGGAGTCAGTTGCCCTCTAGAATTCACATTTCTTCATTCTCTTTATTTTCATGTTCTTTGTTGTTGTCTTTTAATATTATTTCAATAGTAAGTACAGCAAAGCAGGTGGTGAGGTTTTTAAGTGGAAAAAACAGTGGTTGTTGATAGGTACCTTAGTAAATTATCTTGAGCCCTGCTGTGTTTGTGAATTTTACAAATTAATAAGTGAGCAATCATTCTGAAAAGCAAGCTAGCATAATACAGACGTTTGGATTTTAATGCACTCAGAATAGTCCATTTTTTAAGGAAAAAAAGACCACCTGTTGTAACTGTAGTCATGGTATTGCCCTTTGAATCCATCTGGATTTTATGAAAGAAAGTGGAGTATGTGGTAAACAATGCATGGTATACATACAAGTCTGTAGAACTAAAAACTTTTTTTTCCTCAAACTTGTTTCCACATTAATTGTTAACTGTCTCCCCACCCACCCTTTTTTTTTTCTCCCCCAAGTGATCTGTATACAGATAAATAATTTAAGAAAATCTTTTCTGATTTTATGATTCATGTTTCACTTTCTAATTGTTACGGAGCAGTACCTTACTTGTTAAGGACTAAAAAAAATCTTATTAAGTAATAGGAGCTGAACCTATGAATGTGCATGCTAGAAAATTGTTTATGAGGTCTTAACTTCTGCTTTTCTAGGGGGACTATTAGGATAGCAATTTCTAATTGAGTAATGGTGAAGAAAGTTGAAATTTTGTGTAGTCCAAGTAGAATGGCCAAACCAGAACTGAAGATTTGACTGATGCCTTCAACTTGCTATTTCCTTCTTTTGAGCATCTAAAACACATTAACTTTAAATCACTTTTTTCTACCTTGAATTTAATAGTTCTTGTCTTGCTTTATGAAGATTGTGTTTGTCTGTATAGGCAAAGGTGAAGCACCACCATCTGCCAAAACTCAAGAGTTGCTTTAGGTTTTCAGGTTTTTCATTCCATCATTTGTGTTCTTTGCATCAGCAATTAAGTTCGTACACTGCAACAGATTAGTGTATCTGTCTCTGAATTGCAAACTGTCTTCTATTCTTTGGTTGCTTAAAGGTGACTTATCCTTCCTCCTGCAATTTACCTTCCCTTTGGTATAGGAGGAGTCCTGGCAAAAAGGTGAATAATAGTCCTGTATTCACAGAGGTACATCCCAGAGTGACTAGCTGGTTAGAGTTTGGAAAAACACTTTTTCTACTTTGGCATCCTGAGGAGGGACATGGAGTTCAGCATTAATCACCTGCAGGGAGAGTGATCCTTTGATACAAGATTCAAATGAGATAATTCAGGTCAAAAGGGACCTCGGGAGTTGTCTAGTCCAAGTTTCTACTCAAAACAGGGTGAGCTGTGAGATAAAATCAGATTTCTCAGGGTGTTTCATAGACATGATCTCTTTTAAGTTGAGACTGAGTGATTATGGTTAAATAGGAGATTAAGAGGTTTTGCATGGTTTTAAGTGCATGGGTATATAAAATAGCTAAATCTAGAGAGTTGCCTGTCAGTAAACTTTCAAAGACTGTATTCTTTTATATTATCATGAGGTCATGTAAAAGTTAAAATTCTCTCAGTATGTTTTATTTTTGCTTCATTTGAATAATTTAATATTAGTGCTGGGTTTGGTCAGCACAGCTTTATTCCTCAGATGGGTACCAGGCAGGAGGGGCTAAACTGACAGTGCCCAAGAAGCAAAACTACATTATCAGCTCTGGAAGCTTCTCTTCCTGAAGTGTAGACCGCAAGCCTGTGAGACCAAGATGCTGGGGCAGATATAGTGGTTCAGT
Source organism: Tringa tobata (assembly GCA_033628505.1). Classification (NCBI taxonomy): domain Eukaryota; kingdom Metazoa; phylum Chordata; class Aves; order Charadriiformes; family Scolopacidae; genus Tringa; species Tringa tobata. Next base: position 8,277,505 of record JAHREE010000131.1, read on the forward strand.
GTCTTACTGCAAAGGGAACCTCCAATCTTCCTTAACATCTCTGCTGTCACTCTTTACAATGTGATATGAACTGAGATTTATTTATCTTTTTGAGACATTAATATATGTGTAATTATTACCATCTTCATTATGTACCTTTATGAATTCCTGTTTCTGTTCAGGTGAGTTGTACATCTATTGATACAATTTGATATTCATATAAGTATTTCTTACAGCCCAGCTAGAGGCGCACTTTGAGGAAATGGAGAATCATCTGCTGTGTCTTGAGGACCTGTGTGAACAGTGTGAGTTGGAAAGATACAAATGTATGCAGACATTACAGCTGGAAAACTACAAGAAAACAAAAAGGTAAATAAAACAATTGCTATAAATATAAGCATAACATATAAGCCTTCTGTGATTATTTTTCCCTATATCCCTTTTATTTTCATCTTTTGAAGAAACAGTAATCTTTGACAGGGAGTTGCAAATTTGTTAATGGATTCATTGAATGTCGGTCTAACTTTTGGTGATGAACAAAAGGGTGTGTGTCTTTGGAGAATTATCACTACATTATTGTTAAGATGAAGTTGTGCTTATTGTTGTCTATGAACAAGTGGAGTAAGGACTAGTGTTAATAAGCACTGATAAGTTGTTGTTTCTTTTCATCCCTTGCCCTGTTTTTGGAAATTTTTTTCCCCATGTACTCGTAAAGTTAGAAACTGTATTTTCCTCTATCTTCCTTTCAGTATGTGTGAGAAGTCAGAACCTCCAACTCTTGAGGTTCACGTTTACCTAAAAGATAAAGTAGAGAGATTGACAGTGTCAAAAGTAACCTTACTGAAGGAGATAAGAAAAGCTGTATTAAGTCCATTATATAAATGAAGAAATGAGGAGTCAAATTGAAGCAATTTGTCAAAGACAGTCTCTGACAGCCTGTGTTAGGGAGTGGTGGGTAGATGCAGATGTTGACAGACCTGGAGCCAGCACTGACATGGGGATAACCAGGTTACTTGATCTCTCCAACCAGGTCTCCTCCTTTTAGCCAGGGGAAGCACCCTGGCACCTTCCTCACTTGTCTTGATAGCAGAAGCAAGTTTGACTCAGAATGACTGGTTTGGTTTACAGTCCTAATTAGGATGTGGTGATCGGGGCGCAGGACTGCACCAGACAGCACTGTTCACATTTTGCATAGCTCTTTTTTGACCCTCCTTTTACTATCTTTGTAGCTCTTTTTCTTTCTTTTCTTTTTTTTTTTTTTTTAATTCCAATCTCCTCTCGAGTAAACAATTCACCCCTAATTAATTTTTCCCTATTGGTCCTGGTTTTGTTACTCAAATTTGGTATTTCTGATACTGTTACGTAGGAAATCTTGGCCTTCTGTGGTGTTACAGATAGGGTTACCGAAGTACTGCTAGCTTTGCAAGTGCTGCCTCCCAGAAGGTCCCCGATACCTTAAAAGATCCCTCTTCAATTTCTTGTGAAGTTTGGCTGTTTCTAACTTAACTACCCTTTAACCATCTGTGTAATCCAACCATCACTCATGGTACTATCTGTAGCTCTTGTCACCTGCTTGCTATATTATGTGTCACATCCAGCAATTTTTCATGTCATATCCTCTAGTTTTCCACATCCCGTGAATTTAGCTTAACCTCAGGCTGGGGCCTCAGCAGTGGTTTTGTCGTTTTCCTGCAGCCTGGATTCTCTCTTTCCTAAGCCAGGGCAACAACATTTTCTCTTTCTCCAGGAAGAGTCAACAGTAATCAGTATGACTGATTATTCACTTGTTTGTACCTATTTAAGTAGTTAAATATTTAATAGTAATAATTTCAAAATTCTAAATACGTGCTATTTAACCAAATAACACACAGATTTAAAATGTGCATAAAGCAAGAAATTAATCCCTAAAATATAGTAATATTTCTGAATGTAGTAATATTTTCTGAGTTTTGCTTGTTCTCTTTGCTGTCTTCTCTCCCCCTCCCATAGCCTCTGCTTTCAATATCAAAATAAAGCATTAAACTGTTGCCTACTCTGCTTAGCAGCATCTAATCAGTTCTATAAATAGAATTCTAAGCAAACTACTTAATGTAATTATAAGCTGATTACAGTTGGTCAGATCTAGACAAAACAGGAAAAATGCACGTAATTTCTGGTTGATCATTACCACTGTATTTATTTAGGTAAGAAATTAACTGCTAGCTCATTACTAGAAGGATAGTTGCCAATGTAGATACTTGAAGAGTGAACAGCCAGTAAACTTAATGTGAGTGTGATTTGTTATGTATGTTTGGAACTCATATTCTGTCTTCCTGTCTTTAGCATTTGGTCCGGAAGGAATCAAGTGGGGGTTCAGGAGTCTATGCTCTCTCTTTAAGACAAAAATTATTTTCAGGGAGTGAGTGGGTTTGTGTAACAAGAAAAAAAAAAAAAAGATTTCCTGTATTTTGTCAATATAGGGATGAAAACTGAGATGAACACAGACTCTAGAAATTGTGGTTATTTTAAGCATGTAACAAAGTAATTTTATTATAAAGTCACTGTAGAGCTTAGGCTAGAAGCTCACGTATTTCAAGTCTTTTGAAAAATCTTCCTATGTGAAAGATTTAGAAGAAAGTGCTTTAGGTCAACGTTAAACCTTTGAAATGCAGCTTATGGTAACTATGGGAACTGATTTGCAGAAATAGGTCTCCCTATTAAACAAAGCAACTTTATTTCAGTTCAAACAGATTTATTTTTTTTCTCTTTTGTCATTGTATTGAGTACTAGTTTCAAAGTAGATTCATCAGTCCAAGGTGTTTTCCACGATATATTTTAAAGCCTGGTGTTTGGGGGGATTGATTGTTTTTCTGTGTGCTTAACTCTAGATTTTTAATGTTGCTTTTGTTTGTTTAAAATCTGTTGATCAGGGTACCAGTACTGTTGTGTGAAGTCTAAATTCCACCCTTGTTTTCTCTGGTTAGTCTTGCTGCAATTGTTTGCATGTATGTTAGCATTAAACCATGCTGGTTTGTTTCCTGTCCATTTCTCAGTTGAGCACAATTCTTCTTCCCTTCATCCTTTTACTGAGGATGTACCGCTTCTGATTGCAGAAAAATCACTGTGTCCTTTAGGAAGCAGTGGCAGAAGCTTACTTTGGTGCCAATTTTTATGTGCACCAAATTGCAGGCTTATGGCATAAGATAAAATGTTTCTGTCCTGAAGCTGTACTTCCTACGAAGCTTTAAGTACCATTTGTATCCATTACAGATGGATCACCATTGTTTGAAACTGGAAACTCCTGGTTATTTTATCAATTAAAAGGAGCTGCCCAACTGCAACAATTTGAAGGAATACTTTGAAGATAGCAGAGTCCTTGTCACTGGAAATGACAAGTGTGTGTCATTGACTTTAAACATAGTTGCCTGAATTTTAGTTTTTTTTAGGATGTGTTGTTTAAGAATCCTTTCTGGTTTACAGTACTTGTCTGCTTTGAGAACAGACATTGAAGGAAAACCAATGAAGAAATCTAAAATCCTGAGTCTGAATTATACCCTGATGCTGTTGTAAACCTTAGTGGGACTAATTTTTATTTTTTTTTCATTTCTGGTGAGACTTAAAGAAATGCCTTACCTGAAGAGAAAATATGTTTTTGAAATGTATATTTATTCCTAATTTTTGTATTTTAAAGGTTTATTTCTTGTCAAATAAAGTGTAGCACCATGCTCTGGTAATTAGTGGAGTAGAGGAGGAGTTTTACAGATTGTCATAATTCTTGTTAGATGCATTGCAATGCCATGATGGTGATTTTTATGCTTCTGCAGGAGAATAATGTTTCATTCACTTTCTCATTCAGAAAGGTATAACATTTGCAGCAATTGCATTGTGTAGATTACAGATGTGAGACAATATGAGACAATGTCTTAATCAGTTTATTTCTTCTCTTTATGGTCTTCTGTTGCTTTTATCCCTCTTTCAAATTGCTTTGGGAGCATAAGGGACAGTAGGGATTGTTGCAGTTAGATGTGATCTTGTTTAACCCAAATAAATATTACTTTTTTTTTACCAAGGTCAAAAGAGAGAAGATGGAATGGGTAATACGTTGCTATATAAATTGTGTTGCCAAAAAGAAGACTTCTATGTCTTTAGTTTTGTTTAGATCCCATAGTGTTCCTCAAGTGATAAGCTAAACAGTACACTGTACAGTACATCCTCTCCAGTGAGGACTCCCTCCCATTTGACAGTGATAAATTTAAATTGTACCTTCATAACCCTTTTAAGCTTCACATGTAATTTATCAAATTAAATTTTTTATATGTAAAAACTATATCATTGTTGCAAACGTTTCAAAGAAGTATATTTTGTCTTTCCAACATTAAATGTACTGTGAATTATTTCTAAGTCCCTACCTACATGTTTAATAGTTCTCATCAAAAATTTCATCAAAGTAAGGTTTCATGCCGTATTCTTCATAGAATTGTCTAGGTTGGAAAAGACCTTTAAGATCATCTAGTCCAACCATCAATCTAACTCTGATAAAGGAACTATCACTAAGCCGTGTCACTAAGCACTATGTCAACCCAACTTTTAAATACCTCCAGGGATGGTGCCTCAACCACTTCCCTGGGCAGCCTGTTCCAATGCTTAATAGCCCTTTCAGTGTAAAAATTTTTCCTAATATCTAATCTGAACCTTCTTGATCAGTCTTCTGGGGGCATAGATTTTCAGCTGCTATACCTCTGTGTACCTGGTTACATAAATAATGATTTTGCAGGGGTGGATGCAGAACTTTTATTCTCTTCAGAACAGCTTTCATGGTGGATGTCTGGCTTTGAGTTTTCATTAGCCATTAATTGTATGGCTATAACGTGCTCAAAGCAAAGTTCACATTGCAGAGATCTTTTCCATCCCACTGTTCATGAGCTTGCATACAGCACAATTGGTAGCAAGTGTTTTCATAGTGATAACTGTCTGGAATTAATTTTATGGCCATCAGTTATTGCACTTCTTTGGACAGACACATCGAATGAGAATTCCTATTGATCCTGAAAAAACTGGGCATGCACAGGCTTTGGAAAAGTTCCCTTGATAATTGTGCTTCCTCTTGTGTAATTTTACGGCCATGAACTTCCTTTTGTTTGCAAGAACACTTGCAGTACAGTATTTTGCATGCATCAAACCCAAAGGAGCATGCTGCTTCATTATTTTATTCCTGTCAGTGCTCCAAGTATTTGAAAACATTGGGCAAGACTGAATACATAGCAGATCAAAGGATTGTATGGGTTTTGGCAGTTTTTTATGAGATTTGCGAAGTGTGAATGTGCAGTATAATTTCTGTCACTTTTAAGTTGATTTAATTTTGCCCTTCTTTTGTGGTGGCTTTTGCTTGATATAGAGAGATAATGACATTGTTATAAAGAGATTTGTTGCGTACCTTCTCCTTATGGGTTCGTTTTCTTTTGAATAGGCATATAAAAGATTTTTTCTTTGTTGGCTTTTGTGACCTGTGATTAAAGACTGAATGTTTGTGTTGGATCCTCTGCATCTTACAACAGCTTTTACTAATGTTTTCTGTATAATGTTAAACATTATGTCAATGCTGCAAAACTTTTCTCTACCTTTATGTAGTGGTGCTTATTGGGCATAATCTACAAATCCTGTCAATCTGTTAGGACCACACATTCCTATTGTAATTTTTTTTGTAACAATAATAGAAACAGATGGTTTGGGACTGCCTTAATCATCATTTTGTACTCTCCCTAACCTAACCTCAAAACTGCATTATTTATCAAATTCATTCATTCATTGTGGCTAGTGGCAGGAGAACAGGGCTTAGGTGTCTGTCATTACCACACTAATATCCATTCTGTGCTTTTGAGCAAGGTGTAGTACCTACTGTTCTGTCTGTCTCCACTATGAATAACTTTATTGAGATCTTTAATAATTCCTTTTCACTTACATCCAAAACCAGTTTAAAAACTGTTGAAAGAATGTGTTAAATGCATTTATTAATGACACCTCCGTAAGGGACATTTTACATTCCTGTGTCAAAGGGATGTGTTGAGGATGCCCAAAGTGGTACAGATTGTGACTTCTGTCTGCCAGTTGCATTCATGCTGCATGGAACCGCATCCAGCATTTTCGGTAAAGAGTGCATATGGGGTTATACGTTGGTTTTTTTTTTACTTCTTCGTTTTTGTGAACTTGTGGCATATTATATGTCACTTCGTGAATAAAGTTTGGCCAGTTTTTGAATATTGTAGTTGTTTTTCTTTTAATACTTATGGGGAAATTGATGACCAAGTTAAAAGGAGGTCTGGATTTTTTTGTGTGGCTGTTTACCAAAAACGGGTTTGCAGGGAACTTTTTTCTTTCTAGGAAAGACTAAAGATGGTGGAGGTGGCCTTTGGTGGAGTTGCTTGTACCTTCTCTTAAACTTCAGTTTCTCTTAAATTTTGTAGTATCTTCTCAAATTTCTTTGTAGCTTGTAGTTGTCTGTAATTTCTTTTAAATTTCTTCTCTCAAATTTCAGCTTTAAACTTTGATTCCTAAACTTTTGGTTGTATGAGAAAAATAAGCTGATACGTGTATCTTCTAGTGATCCAATGACATTGCATGTAAAGAAGAGTTCAAAACAAAAAACGACTAGGTCCTGTGCAAAATTTTATGTCTGAAAGCATAAGCTTTTAGAGGGAGCATTTATTCTGCATTTCTGTTTGGAATGGTTCCAATGCTAAATGGCCTTTATCAGTCTCTTAGCAGAGGACAAAACACTTGGTTGCTTTTAGTAATTTCACTTCTACTATTTCTTCTGTTTTTAATGCCATCTCCCTCATTTTTACTGTTCTTTTGAACACCTGAAAGGTGACCCCCTATGTTCTTCATAAAGATAAGTATTTGTTTCTTTTTTTGAAATATCCAAAGAGAAATGCTTTCACTGTACACTGATGCTGCTCACTATATTGGGGTAGTATTTGGTTTTAGTTGTGTTTATTAGCTTAATTACCAGTTAATGTTTGCTATTTCTATTGAGTTTGCGATAGAACTTTGATTCTATCATTCTATCATCTGGAATGGAGTTGCGTAGAAGTTTTGCTGGAAGACACAGAATTACTTCAGTTACTTTTGTAGCTGCATTTGTGTATACATGCAAAAAAATCTCCATTTAAACATTATGTAAATTCATTTGGTTCTTTGCTCTTCTCTTTTACTGGATAAAATTTCACATTTGATGGTGAAGAATCCTGGCCTGTCTTCAGTGTTCCTTCAGATAAACAGAAAACCTCGCCTGAGGCTTAATTTCAACAGTACTTAAGTAGTAGGTTTATTTTTTATTGATTTTTCATTACTTAAAGGCTTTTCATTAGTTCAGTCTCAAAGGTATTTCAAAGTGATATTTGGCTTGATCTGAAAAGGGTGTACAAGGGATCTGGGGAGGGAAACCATTTTTGTGTCATTGCTGTAAGTGCTAATCCAAAGTACGCAAAAAAGTACTTGAATTATTTCTATTTTATGCAAGTGACATGAGTTTTGAGTTCTCGGGTTTTTGGCTTTTACTTCTGATGACATCCAGAGAAAAGTCCCTTTCAGGCTTTTTAGCTTACTTAAGCTTGAATTAGGCTATGGAAGGAAATTTTTTTGGTATAATTTTGAAAACTTAACTACCAGATGTAACAGATGAAATGCAGTATATCTCAGGTTTTGTTTTGAATCTTGTTAGATGCCAGAAATATTTTTAAATTAAGTTGCACGTAAGGAGCTATACTTTCTTTAAATGTTAATTTTTGTTTATAAATAGTATTTACAACTGAACACTTATAAACACAGTCTTTCAAATTTAGTCCTCAATTTTTACCATTCATATGCTGTCTTGAGTTTGTCTTTTGTTTATGCATAGGTCTAGTAGTTTGAATTTAGTGGTTGTTACTTTCAGAGCTAGTGTTACATAAATGAATGTCAGGAACAATTTTGACTTTATTTTCTTATCTGACTACTCTTTTCTTGATGATAAAATATGGAACAGTCAGTTCTGGCTGCTGGCATGATTGTGAAGAATGTGGTGATTCTGTGGTCTCTAGGTATTTAACTGAATTCCCTGGTGTTTTATTACATTAGGAAAATTGATCTTATTGTTACAGCCCCTTGCAAGATGCAGTAGAACCTGAGAACTTTGTCTTACTTCTGTTGAGCAAACTAAATCCCCATTAATTTTAGTAACTTAAAGCAGGATGGTTTTGACGACTCCTCCCATATTTCTCTTTCTGGATTTATTTTTGTTTATCAGTGATATCCAATATAATTTTCTTCCTACTGTCCATCTCTTCTGCCCAGTGACTAAAGCAAGGTTAATCCAACAGTCATAAGTGGGGAATGGGAAGGTATTTGGGAATTTGTATTTGCCTTCTAACTATTTGTGTAAGTTCTGTTCATGTCATTTACTCTGTGGGTCTAGTTACATATTGTAGACAGTTTGTTTCACCTGCTGTCTCAAATTATATTTTCTCACCATAAACCCTGATGCTCAACTTCTCTGTAAATGAAGAAGTTGAGACCACTGACATGATCATCAGAACACTACAGGTAACTTAAAAATGATAATTCAAAAGACACATCCTGTGTCAACAAAGCTTCAAGGCACTACAGTTTTAATTCACTTCAGAATTCATTGTACTTATTGCAAATAAAAACTTGTATAAAGGGTATACTTTTGTCTGAAATGGAGTATTGTGGTTTTTTGATGTCTGTATATATCCTTTTCCTCTATACCTGTGGCTCAGGTCTTTTTTGATGAGATGTTTCAGAAAAGTTCTCAATGGCCTCTCTTGCATTAATGATGCTTTGATTTAATTGCCTTAGGCTATTTTGAACCATGAGACATTATCAGCTGTGCCTGTTTAGGCATCGTGCATAGAGGGGTTTATAGGCAGATTTACCGACGTCCATCATGCTCAGAAGGGGCCAAGAATCTGATTAGTGTGTCTCTTATGCTGGCATTAAAATATACCTGAATATCATCTTTGTCCTGACTTAAGTATTACCTTGAAGAAGTAAGCAACCAGGATTATGTAATTGAGGTTTTGCTGACGGTTGTTGCCCTTTGCTATTGTGCTAATCATTTTCATCTGAATTTGAGGGGTATAGAATTTCCTAGACTAATTAAGTCCCCTATCTATTTTATGAAAACAAGCAACTGGAAAGGAAGAGATGAAAATTATTGCCTATATGTGTGGCCAGGCAGTTTTCATGGGCCTAACTCCAGTGTAGATGGAGCCTGTACAGCCTCTTGCCTCTCAGCAAAGAAACTCTGTGACATAAGTTGCACACAGAGAAAGATTACTTTTGAAGTGCCTCCATGCTTTTATAGTCCGATTATTTTAGTCTTTAGCCTGTTATTTTAGACTTTTTTTCTTGCTCAGTGGTACTAAAGTTTTTTCGCTGAGAGGAGGTGTTTAGGTTATATTATAATACACCTATTAGTTAGGTCCTTTCTTCTGAAAGCTTATTGTTAATTGTAAAAAAGTAAAGAATATTCTTATTTGTGTAACTAGCCAGATTTGTTGGCACTAACCTAGTTAGTAGCTAAAGTAAAAGAGCATATAGTCAGATGCCAAATAGTATGTTTTATTGGTTAGTGGTCAGACTTGGCATGGGAGTTTCTTTAATCCTGGATGGATGCTGAGCAGCCCACACTGGGCTTCAAGAGTCTTCATGCGTAGTGAGGTTAGGGGCAAGGCAGGTGTATGTTTTCTTTCTAATACTAATGGAAAGGATTATCTTATCCATCTGTGAATTGCATGATTTATTTATTTTTTTTAAATGAAAATTCTGTAAAATCCAGAAACAGTTCTCTCTGGAAAGCTTTCAGTTGCCTTTAAGTAGTTAGACAAATGGGGTAAAGGAGAAGGCTAGCCTTTTCCTGTGGAAAACATGTATAGCGTAATATACGTTTGAGCTGAAACAGTTGACAGAATTCTTCTGCTGAGATAATTCATCTCGGTTTTGCAGTTTTGCCTTCTGGTATGATGTTGTTAGTAAGCTATCCATCACAGGGTGAGTTCTGCTGCTATGGCTTTTGTATAAACCTAATATGAAAAACGATATCAAAGGATGAACAATTTACAGTAAAAGCAAAACAAATACAAAAATGTAATTTACAGCATCAAAGCTGGTAATTTAATATGGCAAGATCTAAAATAGTAAAAGACAGCAGTCCTAGCTACTCAGCCAGGCCTACTTCCATTGCAAGTTTTTTCTCCTGCTTGCCTTTTGACCTTGTTTTGGAGATGATTGTTTTACAAAACTGTTTTCAGTTTAATCTTTTTTTGGTTTAATTGCTCAAACTTAGTGCTTTTTTTTTTAATGGTGTGTCTGTTTTTCAAATATGTACTTCTTACTGTAAGTTAAATTTACTTCTGCAGATGATTTTTTGTCTCTAGATTCATAGAGAAGATGTTGGAGGTATCTTCTTCCTTTCCGTTTATCAGTAACAATAATAAATAAAATAATAAAATAATTCCTTACAAAGGGGAAGAGAAATTTAATACTCTAATATATTTTTTCTCTATGTCTGTCTAGAATTTTCTAATTACACATCTAGAAGATGTACTGATATAACCTTTCATCTGGTTTTCCCTCTGTCTTTACAAGTCATAGTCTCCTTTCCACTTTAAGTTTAGTGTCTGGTTCTTGCCAAAGCTGATGATGAACAAGATTTAGGATTAAAATTTAAAAACTTCAAGTTTTTTATTTGGATAACATGATTAAATATAAAAAGAAATCCTCCATGTTGCTGATGCAGAACATATTTTAAATAACCATGGTTTTTAATATATGTTTCCAAATGTATGTTTTATTTAGAGTGCTGTGAAAAACCGCAAGATGTGATTGATTCATTCATGTTTTCTAAAATATAAAGAGTCATCAGTCTTTGTATCTGAATTTGTATATGGATACTAGGAACTGCAGATCTTTAGATTCCAAATCTGTATTTTTACTGTATGCTAGTATGTTAAATTTTTCAGAGGTATATGTTCTAAAAAAACAGTTTTGACAAATATTAGTTTCCAACTTTCTTAATAAATGGCAATTATATATGTGGATATAGTGACAGCACGTTAATGCATCAACCCTAAAAAAGATTGGTGGATTTTGAAAGGGAAAATTTAAAGTTTTAGAAAAAAGCCCTGAATATCACTGTCAGTTGGTTAGTGTATTACCATCTAGTTTGCACAAGTGTATTACAATCTGTTTGAACACAATGACAGTAATTGTTTCATCTTCCCTTTTGGACACAAGTGGCAAAAGACCTCTTGATTTTAGGCACAAGTAGCATGGGGTTTTTTTCCTCTTACTTTCACAAGATGTTTCCTCAGTATGGTTTTGTTTCAGTCTGTGGAAAACATGTATTTCCTGTGATTGTTTTCTCAACTAGTATGCCATTATTAAAAAAACAAGGAGTGCAACTTGTGAGAGTGTTTAGGAGTTTTGTAATTATATTTAGAGTACACAGGGTAGGAAAAATATATTAGGATATGAACCTACAAATCATAAGCGTCATGAAGTAGCTTTTTTTTCTTGGGTAGAAAAGGGAGATACTAGCTTGGGAAAGGGATGCAGGAGAAGAAGGAAGGGAAATACTCACAGGAAGTTACAGCTAATAGGCTTCTCTACTGTGAATCACACTATAGCTTATTTCCTGGTAAAGTGCCTGTTTTTTAAAAACCTATATTTGACATTTGGTGACAAAAGTGGGATGTTAACTGAAAATGTGGAGGTAATTGTATTCTCTCACTTCTTTTTGAATACTTTGTCCTGCTTAGGAAATAAACTGTTTCAGGCTCAAAACAGTTTTGTCTGTTCTTGACGAAAGAATAGATGCTGAATTGTGTCATCTGTTAGGGAGTAGAAGGAATTATGGTATAGCATTTGTATTGTGAAACAGTGTATATGGTAGGTGATAGTAATGACAGAAGCATGCTTCAGTCTATGGACAGTGAATAGAATAATTTCTGGACAACTGTTGGTTCAGTCTTTTTTTTAACTTATTTTTCTTACCAATTTTGCTTTCAAAATTCAGAATCTAACTAGGCAGTCTGCAAGGCACAGACTGAAAAGATTTTTGCTATAAAAGAGTATTTTGTAAAGAAAAGGCAAGCGTTCTGCCTTATCTGAGCTATTACTTTGATTCTTCTTTAGCCTCTAAATTAATGACAAATTACTGCTCCGTAGTGGTGGCAAATGGAGCATTTTGCAATTTCTTGAAAACCGAGAAAATGTTTCTTGCTTTTATAGCATTTGCATTCACACTTGCATAGCAACGAAAAGTGGAAGGTGGCCTGGGCCTGATATGAAGAAAAAAAGATACTATTGCCATTAATTTCATTTCTTAGCTTTCTGGTATGTGTGTATTGGGGGTTATCTCTCACTTTCTGTACTTTAAAATCCTCTTCTCTGAGGAGTGTCACTATATGCCTCTGTTGCTTTTAAAGTGTGTTGTAACTGAGTGACATTGTTAAATTTTTCTCCTTCACTGTTACCAAAAGGATTTTGTATAGCATTAGTGAAAACAGAACACTAATTGTTATTTACTGTGCTATAAATGGGCAAAGCTCTACTAAGCAATGGATGTTTTATTACCTAAAGCATTAGGAAGTTTTGTTTATTTTTGCAATAGTGTATCTAGAAATTATGTGACTACATATAAATGTACAATACTTGTATACATGTTTATAAATTACCGGTAGCCTAATTTCTAAACAGGTTAATAGTGTTTGCCTTAGATAAACACATGTAGTAATATTACCCTTATATATGATGCTAGTCAAATTCTTTGTTTTTATCTTTTAATAAGTCTTAAACTGTGTAAAATATCCCCTGTAGTTCTAGATGTAGTATTTCTAATAATTGTTTTTTTTAATTCTGCTTTTCTTCAACAGGAAGGAGCTTGAGACCTTCAAAGGTAAATTCTATTTTTAATTTTCTACTTGAACATTTGCAAGAGTTACAGTAGTTCTTGTGTTAAGTAAAACTACTAAGGAACTGTTCCAGTTCTACATTTGATAATGTTGATTTTATGTTGACCCAGCAGGCTGTTTATTTTTCAGTTTACCTGTTCTTGTTACTGGTTTCTTTGGGAGAGTCATAAGCGTAGGAAGAACACAGATGGTTCTGTTGTCTTAGCTAGGTTTCAGAGATTCTGTATCTAACTCAAGCCTTTCCCTTGGTGTTCAGTTTTAGAAGGGCTTTGTCTTCAACTAGTTTGTGTCTTTTCTAGCATGAATGTGTTTTTGACATGTGTCACAGGCTGTTACTTGTTAGACTTTTGTCTAGCTATTTCTAGGAAATTTTCACACTGTTATGTTACATCAGACATGCAACTTTTGCAGCTCAACTTGTTGGATATACACAATGATATATACAAATATCTGTCTTAAATAATATGCAATGGCTAAAAACTCTGTCATGTATTATTGCTTTGTCTGTGGTGTGTAGATGGAACACATTACCATTTTCAGTAAATCTTAAATTCAGGTTTACTCTACCTACTAATGTTAATGTTTGATCAGCTTGGCAGTTGCTATTATCTTTTGCTTTGAATAAGGTGTGACTGTGGCTTTGTGACTAGGCTTTATTTATGAGAATGAAGTCAAGTACATTGACTTATGTCAATTAATTGTCTCTTGAAATTGAAAGAAGGGATGGAAATTACTATCAACTGCATTCCTCTTTGCCTTTTCAGTTCATTGCTATCTCATCTTTACATAATGCTAAAAAAGGAAAATAATAAAGCTAACATTAACAGACAAGCAAGGCAGATTATGTAAAATGTCACTTTATCTGTAGCTTACCATAACAACTCTTTTTTTGATTGGTTTGACAGCTTTCAACACAGACTAGCTCAATACAAAACCAAAGATAAAGCTAAGCTCATTCTGTTCCTGAGAAAGCAGCTACTTTGTAGTATCTGATGCTTGTGAGAATAATGGATCTTGGGTTTTTTGTTTGTATTTATTAGACATTTTAAGTGAGTTTCTGGAAGCCATGAGGATTGTTTCTGAAGTTATTTCTCTTGGCTTTTGTTTTTCCAGTAGAGATTGTAACTTTATTTGGGAGTAAATATTTTACAAAGACAATAATTTTCATGGAAGAGCAAGGCATTAGCTGTGTGTTGACTTTGATATTTATACCAAACTGAGTAACTGGTTCTGTAACAGATAGAGAGACATACTGTTTTCCAGTACTAGTTATGAAAGGCATGTCTTGGGTAGACAAGGCTTGCTTTGGTAGCCAATAGGTTTTTAGTTTACTGTAAAGAGGGAAAATTGTAAAAATCTTTGCATATTTTTTCACTGAAAAGTTCAACTGCAGTCTGTGGCTGGTGCAGCCAATATCAATGGGAAAAGAGTAGGATCTTCTCCTATAACAAGGAAGAAGGTACTCTAATCTGTTGATCAGTTGGTTCAAAAATGGCCAGATTTACTCTACAATAATCAAAAGAATTGACAGAAGCTATGTAAGGCAGGAAAAACACAGTGACAGATCTTTAAAAATGGGTATTAAACATCAGTCAGCCTAATTTCTGTGGGTTTTCTGTACAATGAACTGATGGACAAGCTTGTACCTGACAGAAGAGAGAGGAGTAATAAGTTAATGTTAAGTTTGTTAATAGCTAACGAACTTGCAATAACAGTCATATGAAGCAAGTCTAAATTTTTTCTATAAGACGACAACATGCTTTAAAATAACAATAGATACTGTACTTTGACTTTGACAACAACGGTCACTGTCTTCCCTGACATTTTCCCTGGAAGCTAAGATTAACTACTAAAATGCAGGTGCATGGCTGATTGGAAACACATAGGAAATGTTTTTATGGTTTCTTGCTTCCTAAGTTGTTCTTTCTCAGATCTGATGCTACTCGGAATTTTTGTTGTTCACCTGGATTGTGAAATAGAGGTGTTCATTAGATTGACTTCAGTCAGTCTTTTTCTAGCTTTTTGGACCTTCAGCCAATTTCTGAGTATCTAGCATGTATTTCATCAGCTGATTAGAAACAAGGAGAGGAAGAGCTTCCTGATCATGAAGGATTCATGATTACATAGTAACAGATGTTTCAGTTTTACAGCAGCTTTGCCCAATCTAACTGGTGGCTCCTTCTTGCGTTTTTCTGTTTTAAGCTGTTTCCAAGGCTTACTAGATTTGTGAAGAAAATGATCTGTCATTTGGTTTAGTTTTGGTTGATGAAGCATGCTGAAATAAATCCATAGATGGCCATAGAAATCCTGGCACAGAAGTAGAAGGCAGCAGCAAGAGCAGGAAGCATATTTAAGTTACTAATGTAACACAGTCATCTAAAAAGCAAATACTGGTAGTGGTATAACATGTTTTAAGGTTGAGGTGAGGAGGTATTAGTATTGTTATGTAATGCTTTTATGATAAGATCTCATCTTGTTTATCGCTCTGGTTTACTGTATTCTAGAGAGGTTAGTTCCAACTGAAATATATTAAGTAAGTCGTTGGGTAGATGATCCTTTACATTTTTATATTGTGAGTATAGATTACCTCCTCAAGTAATTAGTCCTTGCATAACTGTTCAGAGTGAAATGTGTTCATAAAATATCTAGCACATGGGGCTAAGGAGGAACAACTGTTTGAAATACCTTTATATACACTTGCACCTTTCAGTGTGCAGTTGAAATAATTTTATAACAGTAACTTGTTATTTGTGAATTTGAATACCATATGCTAAAAAATATTGGCTTCCAGATTAAGGATGGCAAATGTCTTGCAAAAAATGTGTTTAATAGATATATAAGTTCTTTCTATCTGAATCTGCAGAAATTGAGGTACCATAAAAACATTCCTTAAATATCCATGTTTGCTAGAGGGAGTAAAAAGAGGGTTGTATGCAAGTTTTTGTGTCCATATGTACCTAGTGCTGAGTGCTCATGCCTTACTCAGGGTAGAAAGTAAGTTTTAGTGGAATTAAGAAACTGAATGGTAAAGTCTGAGGGTCAAAATAGCACAGCACTGGAAGCTTGCCACAGTGATGGCATCCATCGATTTCACAACTACAGTAAAAAAATACTAATTGCGTATTGGCACTGGCTATTAGAATGCAAGTCTGGCTCATGAGGCAGGTGGGAAGCTTTGCAGGTCTCTTGGATCTGCTTCAAAACTTGACTTCTCTGGAGTTTTGTGTATGTATAAAGAGAGATAGATACACTGGTGTAGTCTGAATGGGACTACTGTAAATTTGTAAAATCTTGAAATGTATATAAACTTATAAACATTCTAAGTGCCCTTGTGTTTCCTAAAGGCTTATTTTAATATTGAAACAAATTCACAACCTTCACATAACCAAGAAACGGAATTGTTTCAGGTTTCATTTAAATCATCCTATTGTGTGCACTGAGGTACAAAGTGGCAATTCATTGAGCTATTAAGTATATTCTTAGAGAATTCCAGGTGTCATCAAGAAGGGGCTCGAACAAAGCTCAGTGTATATACCTGTTTGCAGCATTGAAAAGTGTTGAGAATCCACTAACACTCTTGCTCATTGATGTTCCTACCTTCAAGCAGCATGAAAATAAGTATGTAATTCTATTGTAAGAAAGGATGAGTTATTATTTTTATATTTGTCAGTGGAGATACTGGTTTAGAATTTGTTCCTGCCTTTTTCACGTTTGTATTAGAGGTTGTACTCTCTTTAGTCATGAAAAATAGATTTTAGTTTTCTTCCTTTTGCTTTAAGACTATTTATAGGGCCAGGCATTCTTTTGTTGTTTGCTGTACCCATAGTGTATAGGGGCAGAATAAACCTCTCCAGTCTCTTTTTTTCTAACCTCAGGGGTTTTCTATTACAATGTAAACATAACGTATTATTTGATAGTCTGTGATACTGAGAAAATCAAGGTTAAAAGCTTCCCTGCTTCTTTATATTTAGCATTGTGTGTGATGTCCTGATTGATACTGCTACAACACTGGCATTTATGTACCTTAAGTGTGTGTGCAAACTACGAGAAAACATCTCAAGGGTTGTCCAGTTTATTTTTTTAGTAATTTATCTTTCAGAGAGAAAAGCTCTCAGAGATGGTAGATTTATGGATGAAAACATGAGGTATGCCATATGAAGTACCTTGCAAGTTTTTTCCTAGTGTGCATCCATTCCAGTGCTCGGAGAATCTCTTTCAGGAGCTGGCTTATGCTCTGTGCTGTCCTCTCCTGGCTGAGGTTTACCAATCTGCTATTTTAAAAAAAATATGTTCTGTTGTGGATCTTGGCAATTTCTTGCAGTAGTAGAGTTTATTTTAGTCAATATGATGTATTGTACTCTTCCATAGTTTAGAAAGGTTGTGTATTGTTTTTTATAGCTGAGAAACTAGAAATTAGATAGCAAATGTGTGGTTATTTTCTCTTGATACCTGAAACCTAGTGCATTCATGACTGCACTGAGATTTGAAATCATTCCACTATTCTTCTAGGCACATGGTCCAAAATTTATATGTATATATTTACTTTTTTTTGTCTTTAAAGTTAATATTTCTTCCCTTCCAGAGTGGCAGGACTGTGTAGTAAATATTTACAGAATACTGTTAATCTCCTTACAAGATGGAAGACTGAAGCAGAGCATTGAGCTAGATAATGGAAAAAAAAAGTTATAAAAGTAATAGAATTGCACAATCGTCATTAACATATGCTGCTGAGTTTATTTCAGACTTTGTCCAAATGGTATACATGATAGATTTAAAAATTGCTTCTAAAAGTCCCTTTTTATTTAAAAAAAAAAAAAAGTTTAGGATGAAATGTTTTGACTTTGTTTCTGGCAAGAAAACTAAAGCAAAAGAGGCCATTTAGAAATCAGCAACACTGGGCTTTTGGACAATGAAAGGTGACAGCAACTTTGTAAGGGCAGATAGGCACGTGATAGGCATTGACTACTGAGTCATGCATATTTCTAAGCTTTAACAGGATTAGTTTCATTCAAGCTCAGGGAAACTGGTCATTTGACCACTTTCAGGACTTCTGTTTACAACACAAGAAAATACGTTTTCAGCTCTAATACGTTTTCAGCTCTTTTGCATCAGCGATCTCTCCCAAACAAGTCCTAATAAGCTTTTCAACCTTTATCAAAATACTCTTTCTGAGAAGGAGGCTGGTGAAGTAAAGAAGAGTTTTTTCTTGCTTTTCTCCTCTAGGTTAAGTCATTGGGTCACATTTGATATGCAGATCTTCTGTCATCCCTCTTCATGGATCTAAGATGTTTCTGTTGAAATTGCAGTTTTCCAGTACTTTAATCAGTTGCTTAAAATATGTTTGTATCTAAACTTGAATTTCCTGGCTTTTACTGTTGCCTTCTTTAAGAGTACATGATATTTGGAGCAGTCTGGTGCCTCTATTCCTTTGTTCTCCTTTTTTTTTTTTTTTTTTTTAAAATCTACTTGCCTCAACAGAGACACTGTCAAACTGATTTATTTATTTTTCTTCCAGTTTAGGAATCCTCTTTATTGTGCTGTATTTTTATGTCTGTCAAAATAAGCAACTTCTCCGTAGTCTTCATATTGTCTTCCAGATGCATGGGTAACATGCAATGGAGATCTTTACAGCTTACGGTTGACAAAGCTCACACATTCAATGATGTAGCTGTTCTAGAAGTTGTGCTGTAATTTTGAGCACACAATCCTTTGTTTCTTGAGAGCAAAAGTCGGTGACATTGTGATAGAAAATCATACCAGCCATGTGGAGTTTGTTTACTTTAACATTTCCAAATATACTAAGCCAGAGCCTGTCACATTAGGAACGTTCAGGGTGTTTCATTACTGTGAAGAATTTTTTGTTGACAAATTACGTCCATATCCAAGTTGGTTAATCATGAAAGTTCTAATTTAATGTTGTATTTTGTGATCGTGCATTTCAACGGCACATTTGACTAGGGGAGGGAAGATGTCTTTGGTTGGTTGGGTGCTTCTTTCAAAGCATGCTGTGGGAGACAGGCAGTGCTGCTTCTGTGAATGTTTCCTGATTGGTTTAGAATTTTACATGACCATGGTCAAAAGCCTCAATATTTTAACCTTGTAGCACAGATGTAAAAGAATTCAACTCTTATTTTGGTATACCAGGAAATAGTTGGGAAACAATTCCTTAATTCAATTGTAGTAAAGCTAAGATGGAGTTAAAATTTCAAGGATATTCAGATTTCAGGGGTTTTACTCAGTATTTTGCTATGAGCTGAAAATACTCTGATAGATTTCTAGTTAATAATGTGTGTTACCAGCTTCTTTCCCATCCAGGCTATGGGAGAAGAACCTTGCAATTTTGGATGTTCTGTATTGTCCGTGGCAAAAATTGACCAAGACTCCCATATATGATAACCATTCTCTTGAGAATGGAAAGGTTTGAGACTTTGGCACTTCTAGTCAAACCTTGAGTGAAGGGCAAATAAGTTTACCTAAGTCTTCCATTATAGTGTAGTAGGATAAGACAGGTAGAGAAGAAAAACAAATGATAAAGTGTTCTTATAGCTACCTTGCCTTTGATTTTGCTTTTTGTTTTTAAGGTTTGCAGACTCATGCATCTGTTTAACACTCAGGACACATTTTAAAAATTTCTAGATCTGCATCTAGGTACTTGTAACTTCTGTCCTTCCTTGAAATAGATATGGACTTCAAGTCAAGCCTTTTAAAAAAAATAATAACTATATTTTTAAAAAAATCCTTTTAAATAGAGAAATTTAAGGAAAGTCCAGGCTTGGTCTTATATTGATTTCAGTCCTCCCCAGTAAATAACTAAATATATCGGGGTAAATATCACCAGCACTGAGATGTAAAAACTTTTAAATGTACGTTTCTGTAGCCCACAGGTGGACGGTGATGAGTTGCACACATGTGATTGTATTTGACTGAGTTATCAGATTTAATGACATACTTCCAGAACTTGTTCTATGTAAGAATACATACCCAAGAATAGTGGAAGCTTTCAGTTTTCTGTCTGGACAGAGACTACATATGGTAGCTCACAAAAAAAATTGCTGGCTTCTTGCTGACCCCCTAAACCTGATTTTTTTTTTTTCTTTTTTTGCTGTTGACAGCGCTATTCTGTTGAATATTATGTGTAGTTGAAAATTTATTAGCTGCATGTGACAAGACAACAAAACATTTGCTGGATTAAGTATTATGTCTGGGGTGAAGCAAACTACAATGGGTGGCATCTTGTGTATCCATTTATTTTACAGATGACTGGATATAAATTTGTTACCTAACAGGTTAATGTCTACAAGTGTTAAGTCTTCAGCACAGACAGTATTTTCTATACAAGAAATAGAGTTTACATTTCAATAGAAGGGGGAAAAAATTACCTCCAATTTTATCTTGGGTAGCTACATCAGAACGCTGTTTCCCATTATGCTTTGACAAAAGGTGGGCTGCACTGTCAACTGGGTTAGTAATCTGATACGATAGGTAATTATTTCTCCTCTGCCTGTTTTTGATCCATTTTCAACTGGTGAGGGAAAAACAAGGCTTGATTGCTAGTGGCAATACAGACTTGGGTGGGTCTGAGCCAGTCATAAAATGGCGTCCATTCCTAAGATGGTTATGGGTCTGAATTTTCAAAGCTATTAATAGGGAGTAAAGTTTCTAAAGGAAATCTAAATTTTAGAAGGGAATGCTGTAGAGATAGCAGATTATTTATGGACATACTACATAATCAGATTTCCTTGGAACAAATATTGTGTGCCCTTGCAACTCAGCTGGTCAAAGATAGTTTTCAGTTTTGTTGCTATTTACACCCCAAACCTGGTTTAGTGCTTTTTTTCACTTGTTAGTGGTGTGTTTTGGCTATAATGTAACTTTGTATGTTACAAATTTTATAGTGCTCTTTGTTTGTTTATAATCTCTTTGCTCAACTAGATTTTAGGATTTTATATGATACCTGTCACCTGAAAGTAGTATTTGGACAGTGAGTTAATATAACCTACAGAATGCTAATGTTACAGATACTGCTCAAACCTTGTGTGTATCTTTTTTTTTAATGATAATTCAGACTGACGAGAGTGGAGGCTAGGAACACTCTTTTTTTTTTTTTTTTAAATTCTGCTGCTTCTGTATGCATTTTTAGATAATTTTGTTTTTCTTAAGGTGGCACCCTTATGCTCTTTCATCCTGTCCTAAGTTGCTTTGTATTTTGAGGGAGCTAGTTTCTTCTCCCAACAAATTTCGATATTGATGCAGGTATGTGGCTTTCTCTTTTTCCTTGAGTCCTTGCATTCTAGTGCTGCACTAAGTCAAAAGCCCCGTTGGAGGTTAGATGTCAAAATTGTTGCAATACATGGCTGCAGCTAAACTAAAGATGGCTGTTGGATGTGCAGGTGCAGCTCCTGTTGGCTGCAGTAGAAGTTGGGCCTGTGCTGGAGTTGGCCTTGCAGAGGCCTGGGTTTGTAAGGAGTGGAGGAGGCCAGTATAACAATAGAGATTTTCTGGGGCTCTTGCCAGGGTGAATAACGAGCTGTGTAGATAATAGGGGAAAAAATCTAGGGGAACAATAAGTCCTGTCATACTCAGTTTATGTCGAAAACAAAACATTTAAAGGTGTAATATTTTAATTGTGTGTAATGCTTAAATGATTGATGTGGAAAAAGATTGAAGCCTATTTTGTCTGCGGCTGTAATTTAGATTCATTCTTTAATTACCAAAGTCCAGGCTGAAGGTGGGATTATCTCACGATTATTAGTATTCTTTTCATCTTTCCCATAGATTATTTTTTTTTTTTGGTGGGGTTTTCACCAGTGAAAGTCTCGTAGGCCCACACATTCTTGGTAATTTTTCCTCTAATGATGACGATTGGAGAAATATTTGTCACATAATCCCCTTTTGTGTGTACGCTGTATTTTGAAAATTATCATCAAGGAGCTTTGTAAAATGTGATCTTTTTAAGTAAAAGAAAGGAATTGTTATGGCTATCATGGTTTCCGGCAGCACTGCGCACGCTCCCAAACTGAAGGGGTAACACGTGCCAGCGTTCCAAATTCTAAGCAACGCCTTACAATTTCTGAAACATAAACGCACTGTTGTGTAACAGCGGCATCACCATAACCAAAGATTCTTGGTCATATGCTGTTTCTGTAATTATTTTTTTAACTGCATAACCGTTTTTTGATTATTTTTTTATGAAAATGTAATCTGGATATGTAATACAAAATATTCAGTTTGCAGCAGAGAAGACTGCTCCTAATTTATTTAAAAATCACATCCAAGATTTTTAATATTTTATGTGCGAAGTAAGAATAGTATGTAATCTGGTTTGTGGGGTATCTGAGCTAAGCCACGCTAAGGAAAAATACTTTTGAGGGGAGAGCCTTACGAAAGCTGCCTAATAAAAAAAGAGAATTCAGAACCCTTCCTTACCTTTTCCTTGCTTCTAAATGATTTTTCAAGCGATTCCAGCTCCCTGCCAAATAAACACACGCTGTAACTGCGTGTCATCAGATGAAAACTCGCCAGGGAGATTTCTCTCTTTCTAGCACCCCTTTCTTTAGCAGCATGTGGTACCTTCCCAAATACATGCGTGTATTTCTGGTATAGCCCAGCTGCTGGTAGCTTGTGTTCAGGTTCTGGAAAGGCGCTGAGTTGAAGTATCCATGTGTGTGCATCTGTGTGTGAGTGACCCATTGAAAACTGGCAGTCGCGGTATCACTGCTTTGAAAAAGCAGCCTTTTAGCATCGGTCTTTGTTCTGCATCAATGAAGATGCACATCGGCGGAGCTGCTTGGTAACTGGAGCTTTCACTTGACCAGTACTGTGTGTCTTTTTACTTGCTTATTTCTTACTGCCATGTCATCTCCGGGAGCCACTGAGAATACTCAGAGGAATTCATGTAGGTGGAACTTTATTATCATCTTTATTATTTGTCAGCTTAATTTGCCAAGCTAATGTAAAATGCAAAATGAATTTAAAGTTAGCTTAATTAATTTCCTCAGTTACCACTGTTGCCTGATTTGTAAAGGGTGTGCTATGAATGAGAGGTTAATGATCAACTTGATTTAGCAAATTTGAAAGAAATAGTGACTTGCTGTCTATTTTATGAGAGCTTTTGTTTATTGGTTTGGTTTTGTGTCGCTTTGCATTATTGCCAAGGTAATATTAACCGGAATTAGTGAAAGAATACAAATGCACAGATACCTTGTTACCTAAAATTCAAGCAGACTTGGCTAAGGGTGGGGTGGTGGTAGAGGATGAAGGGAGACAGGGAATTATTTTCTGAAGATAAAAGCCGAATATGAAAAATTAGAGCACGGAATTCATATGTGTAGATGCAGTCGTGCTAATTCATAGTTTCCTTCAGATAAAATAATCAACAAATGATAAAACTGTGTATTTTTAAATGAAGCAGTTAGTGTTATTTATATCAATGTGAGCACTCTGTCCTATGAAACAACGTTCTTAATAATGCAATTGATAACCTTTTTATGCTGTTAATTTCTAACTAATGATATTTAGAACTGTACATTAATTGAAATAGAAATAAGATGTGCATTTCTACTCTGATTCTCTTTATGTTCTTTTATATAACCACTGAAAGAGGTTTTTTCTGTTACCATCCATGTGGTTTTTTTCAGTTGCTGTCCAGAACCAAAAGATAAGAGTAAATCTAACTATTATATTATTTTAATAACCTGTTGGAGCATGCCTTTATCAAGGTTCTACCTATGAGTTGTAATTCTGACTGCTAAATTTGATGTTTGTATTAAATATCGATGTAAAGTAAAGTTGACTATTTGGATTTAAATAATTCATGTGGCATGGGAGAGCTCTTTACATTTATATTGATTAGAAATACTTCATTTATCAAAATAGTTGTTTTCTATAGATCTAAACAGAGCAGTTAGCTGTTTACTTAAAGATGGCAAAATTTATCCTCTGTTCTGCTAAATATGGTGTGACCCCTTTGCAGTCAAAATTGTCTGTTTTGCAAGCAATATATATACTACTGGTATAATTCATTTTGTATCCTTAACTACTTTGTAAATATTGATAGAAGTTGTCTTTTTCTCTTGTTGTTGTTTCCTGAAATTGAAATGGAACAATGGTAAACTGGGGGCACAGGTGTGACTCTTTCTTCTTTTCCTTATTTGCAATCATATCCTGGACAGTAAAATAGCTGTTTTGTATATGGGGCGGGAGCCAACCTTGAAATTATACTTTTGTAAGGATTAGAATGTGAAATTGGAGAGTATTTCTGAAATGTGAGCTTTAGCAATATCAGTCCTCCAACGACTGCTGGGAAGAGGAAGCAGTAAGTAGAAGCTTTAGTATCAACATTAATTTTGGAAAGGTTAGCACCTCTGTGGTAACCAGGATTATTCTAATGCATTTTTTTAATCACATTTTCTTCTGTAGATTTTTGACAACAAAAGTAATGCTAAACTAAAAATGGTCTGGTTTTGCTCACCATTTATGTAGGCTGAGGTTAATGAAAAATTAAGAAGTGTTCATCTACCTGCTTTTAAAAAGATCACTTCTCTCTAACAAGATCAGATGTAATACTTTTTGGGGTACTGAAAGACTAAATGCTGCAGGCTCTTGTGGCCTGTCGCCGACTCTTGGTGCGAATGAATTTTTGAGCAGTTTTATAATGACAGTATTCTTTCTTTTGGCATGCTTCTATTTTATTATATGTTAGAAATGTAAATATAAGTGCAGACATTTCATCAGTTTGATTTGTAGCAAAATAAATGTACAGTAATAGATTATATGCTTTTTTTATTTCTCCACATGGCACTATTTCTTTCTCTCATGGTACTATAAATATGTTACTATTCTGGTCCTTACAGTGTTCAGAAATAGTAGAATTGTTTTAAAAGCTGCAGTAGAAATAATTTATTCCTTCCTTATAGCATGTCCTTACATAAATCTCAGTCCCGCCTTTCACATCATTAAACTACTTGTTCTGCCAGGTTTTAATGATGCAGATAGAAAGGGCAAATGGCTGAGGTGTGCATGTGGGCATCTAAGAATTCCAAATGTTTCTCTACTTCTGGTCAGTAAATGGAACAAAAAAAAAGGATATTCTGGTAAACAATTCTGCCTGTTTTGTGAGTGTTATGTGTGCCGTGTTAAATTATAGCAAGGTATTAGAGCTGAAACTGTACAAACATAATTCTTCAATATTGTAGGTAGCGTGGCGTCCTTTTTGTGATTTGTTTTTACTGAACAGGTGAAGTAATATTCTCTTGGAAAATTTCATTGAATAATAAAAATAATGAAATACTTAAGTGAGCTATTTTTAAAAATCAGTAAAACATTTTTGTATGCAGTATTTAAAAATTGCGTATTTCTAATAGAGTATGTGAGTTAAGACTGAGAGATATTAAGAGGCAGTTTTGACTAACTGAACACATTGTTTCATTTTTAATCACTTGGGGTACTCTGTGGATTAAGATGAAATAAAAATCTTATGGAGATGTCACTCAGCCCTTTTTTCCTTTTAAGTAGAAGCCAACTAATGTTATTTTGACATTACATAAATGAGACTTGATCAAAATGTAGTTGGCTGTATCTCATTTAAAATCTAACAGAAATGGTGCCATTTATAGGAATAAGTTTCTGGCTTAATTAGATGATTATGTAATCAGTCCAGACCTCGCGCACCGATGTTTCCATTGGCTCAGGAAGGTTTTAACTTCGATCATAATCTTAAATCCTCATAGATTTATTATCTCTTCTTCCGTTACTCAACATGAAAGTGAGCAACCCACGCTCCGTGGAGAAGACAACTGAAAATACGTCAGCTGGGTTTTCAGTGTATCTTGTGGATTTGCATGGGTAGGGAATGGATCTGCTGGTACTTGATAAGCTCAGGTTTTGTGGCCCACTAGTGACGTGGGAATTGCAGTTTTGCAGACCCAACTGTCCTAAGCCTTAATCCTAGGTGTAATGTAATATTTTTAAAGTCTGTTTAACCAGACAGCAGAATTAGAAGGGTGGGCTTTTTACCTTTGTTTTAAAGAGCACTAGTTAGTTGTCCGTGCTGTTAGTCTTGTGTACAGGGTAGCTTCTCCAGCACTTGCTGGAAAGCAGGGTCCTCAGGAAGGGCCTGCAGCCTCAGCTTCTGTTTCCAAGACCTGTGTGACTGGAGGAAGGCTATTCATGTTAGGGCTTTGGGTGAGATGTATTTTCCCTTTTTGCTTGTCAGTGCATATTTACAGGGTTTTGCTGCCAGACACTTAGTATCTGGTTCACATCTCACACGAAAATGTTTTGGATGCAAGGCCATAGGAAGACTGACAGAACAGAAAGCAGAGTCCCTGGTTTGCAGCACATTTGGGGAACTATAACTGGTATGAAAGCTTCCATTAGTTACAGGATGGGATGAAGTCTTGCAGAAATACTTCCCTTTCCCTCTTCATCGCCTTCCCTCCCAACTGGAGTTCAGGGTGCTTTTGTACCACAGAAGATTTCTACTGCACATCAGTAATTATTCCATCTAGTTGTCTTAAAATTCATGAAGTGAAAATGAATTTGGTATAGGGAAGAATTGTGGACTAACTCTACAACAAAAGAGAAAAAAAAGGACTTTATCTAGCACAGGCCAAAAGAAGGATATATTTTAAGTCATATCTCATAGAAATTTGGGAACTTTGAGGATTTCTGAGACAAAAGAAATTCAACTGTTTTAGAAAGTTTTAAAATGCAAGACAAGTTATTTTTACTGAAATATTAATGACATTGTGAATGAATTTCAGAATAGACAGTGTTCTTACTCTATAGTCCTCTTTATGGTCCTTGGAAGCTCAAGATTTCAACTGAGGAGATAATCATAATAAGAAGGCATTTTTGTTTTAAGGTACTTTAAAAGTAATTGCTTTCTGAATTGACATTGTGAGTACTATGGCAATTTTAACATCTATACTGCTGCTTTTCAAATGAAAGGTATAGTGCAATAAGCTTCTGCAAGCAAGGTATTCCTTAAGTATAAAGCTTATGCTTAAGAAAGAGATACATTTTATATATTAAAAAAAAGTGTTTGTATATACGTATAAAAAAATGTGTATCCTAAGTGTAAGAAACATACTTATATATATGCAAAGTGTAGCTTTCTTAAGCGTAAGAATGTATGTGTATGCATAAAACTTCAGGAAAGACTTACATGATCTGGTTCTCTTTTGACTTGGACATTCTGTATGTTGTTTAGGCAGCAGTACAAGTATGAAGGCTAAGTTTTGAGAACAGGTGACTTTAATAGCAGTAGTGAGGATAGGTGACTAACAGCATGCAGAAAACAAAAATAATTTTACAGATTTTGTCCTCTGGTAGTTAATAGCGAGTCAAAATGTTCTGCAAGTGGCAGGTTATTGAGAGGAAATGATTTAGGAGAAAAACAATCTTGGTCATTAAGTCGCACTTGAAAAATGAACTATTGAGATTAATTCAGCTGTGAATAAGATATGTAACACCTAGGGATGGATCAATCATGAGATTTCCAGTGGACAGCTGCAAATTAGAAGAGATGTTAGAGAAACAACTGAGTTATGAGAACAGAGCTTATTTCACAAGATGCCAGGAGAGCTTGGCTTGCTTGATGGAGGAGGAATGAAGAGACTTTTACACGTAAACATATTGAAAGAATTAACATCAGAAAAAGGGGAAAAAAATCCTGAAAGGCCAGTGTGTGTTATGGTAGGGTGTTTTGGGGATTTTGTTTTGGGGATTTTGTTTTGTAGTAATTAGTATGCCTCCAGCTAATTGTTAATTGTGTTAAACTGTTCTAGTATTAATTCAGCAAAGAGGCTTTCTTAAATCCTATCAGCACTGAAAATACTGTCTGCCGATGTTGTGATACTGTTCAAGCTTTTATTTTGTCTAGTGTCAGTTGTTTTCTTTCTTACCCTAGTCATCAAATTACTGGGAAGGAGGAATGTACGAGTATTTGAACAACTTTTACTGAAATCTGCTGGGCAGAGAAGTTTCTGTCATAAGCTGTTGGTTTTGTGAGTTTCTTGGAAACTGCTGCTCTTCTATCTACAGAGGGAGAGAATTAATAGCTCTGTGGTATAAATTTAGTCATTGATGACTAACCTGAAACTTTGTTATATATATATATGTCAATTTTGCTGTGTTCTGTTGAATCCCTGTTTCAGTGATGTCCTTACCCATCATTCTTAGTTGCTATTTTGATATAGAAGGCAATATGGCGTCTCGCTCCTGGCAAAGGCTACTGTAAAGAGTTCCGTATAAAGCCACAGGATTGTGTATAACCATTAACTTTGTTCAAAATAAAAAGTTTGAGGAAAAATGTGGGAAAGCTTTTCAGTGTTGTCATTGCCAGAAGACTTAACCACATCCCAAGTCCTGAACTCAATTTGGATTCCGTCACAGATGACAAAAGCTCCAAATATCACTAACGTTAAAATTCTCTGACCTCTAACTCCATCTGGTCATTTCTGTGGTGAATGTGCCTTTCTGTGTTCTGAGCATAGAGGATGTATAAAATTTGGTAAAAATAATGAAAATATGTCTGATTTGTTCATTTCCTTGTTAAACATTAAAACTTCCATTTAAAAATATTTTCTAGGACAAAAATATGCTGTTTTACCCATGCTTTTCAATTCTATGTAGTATGTGGTATTTTCTCAGTTTTATGTTTTCCTGAGCTCTGGGGAAAGTGTTAGATAACTTCTGTAAGCATGAAGTTTCTGTACAATATAGCATTGTTTTTAGAAGTGCCTGCCTTTTTTCTCTAAGTATGAGTTGCTGACTTCCCTCTGCGTTTGTAAATGGAGCGTTAGTGGACATCAGTGTGATCTCTTATGTCATGACCTAAAAAAGAAAATTTAAAAAGCTGCATTGCCCTCCCTTCCAGAGTCTTGGACAATTGCCAGAACTTTGCATTAAAGCCCACAAGCAGTGGTGCTAGGACAGTTTTTGCCTTAAAAGATAGGTGGAGTTATATGCGGATCACCGAGCTAGCATCTCTAGTGGGATGGAGACAGATTTGCTCTGACA
The DNA here is from genome assembly GCA_033628505.1 of Tringa tobata. NCBI lineage: Eukaryota > Metazoa > Chordata > Aves > Charadriiformes > Scolopacidae > Tringa > Tringa tobata. Next base: position 8,306,460 of record JAHREE010000131.1, read on the forward strand.
ATATAATGCGCTTTGCAAGCTTCTATTTTAAGAATTCTTTGCGCTGTGACTTTTTTAAGACTATATTGGACAAGTATTTTGTTTCTCTTAGGAGTCTTACACTTCAGGAGGCTCCAAGTTCATACTGACATTACTGACATTCATACTGATGTTAAATTCTGCAAGTCAAAAAGTCTGCATACCTAGAGAAGTATTTTTCATTACTACCTCTTAACATAGCTCATTTATATTTTGTAGTTCAGCTACTTTGTATTGTTCTTTTGTACTTTTACCTCTTGGCTAGGTGTAATCCAGTCTGTGTCACGCCTGAGAAATGATTTACTGCACAACTTATTTCATATCATTACAAAAATCTTGGAGTGATCTGAAAAAAAAACAAATATCTGAGTTTTGCATTAATCTTCAGGATGAGTGGAGCAGGGGCAGTGAAAGTGCAGATGGCAGGTCTGGGTGCTGCCTTACTTGATAAGCCTCAGCCTGACCTCCAGATCTCTTAGATCTCTTCCTGAATGAGAAGTTGCTCAGTTCCTAGGCTCTGACAGGTTTTTCTGTAGGTTTTTTTTTCTCCTCCTAGCATTGAAATAAAGATATCATTTGTTATGACTGAGCAGTTGAGTAGCTTGTATTTTGGGCAGCAGGGAAGGAGTGGTATTAATTCACTATATCAGTTTATATAACCTCGGTGACTCAGTGGATGTATATTATGCTTTCAGTACTGCTGATCTGACTAGTTGGCTGCTGCCTTTCTCTCAGATCTGTCAAATCTGTTCCTATAGGTGAATAAAGGTGAAGGGCGAAATCTTTTCAACTACCTAGAACTTTTGAAGAATATTTAAAACAATTTAAATGTTAAAATGCCCTACATCTAAGTCTGCTTTAAATGTGAGCAGAACTCACTATCTCCTGATCTGATTGGGAGGGGTATTTCCAAGTAGAGAATCATCAGATGTGACTTATACATTTATGGGGTGGTTCACTGTAAATATATGTTCTTCATTTTACCTGTGGGTTTAGGAATAGCATGTCTTGGTTTTATAACTAAATACATTACTATATGTGCATGCTTATAAAATGCACTCTCTCTCATGCTTTTTCACTGGCATGTTTTTTTCCCCAGGCTGAGTATCATCATTCAATTCACTATTCAGAAAGCATTAAACTAGTGTTAGAAAAAGCAGGCCATCAGTCTTTAATAGCTGCTGTGATATGATTACAGTTTTCACTTTAAAAAATGGATTATAATAGCAGTGTGCATGTATATAATTTCTGACCTATTTTAAATGGTAGGTGGAAACTGCTACCTTGCAAACTTCTTCAGCAAAATGTAATTCATTCTAGCCCTCTAATACTTACAGTGTTCATATGTGAAATTATTTGTAATGTGTAGAGTACAATACACTTACACATCAATCTTTATTAAAATCAATTTAGGAGTTTTGCATCTGTATAGGTGTCTTAAGGTATAAAATTAGTTCATAAAAAAACTAATGAAATATATATACGCATATAGTTAAAACAGATTAATGTTGTAAAAATTCCCTTGTTCTGAATATATATAGACAAATTAGCATTTCATAGGGAACCTGAGAGTTTGGATTTTTGAGTGAAAATAAGGAAGTAATTAGTGCTTCATAAAAATCTGTAATCTTGCATATATTTCGTGGTTGGTTGTGAAGAACTTACTGCTCCCTTGAATAATGCACCATATTTACCAATTTTATTTTGAAAATATAGCTCTGATATATTACCAAGTCTCAGTGCTTTTTTTTTTCTTCCTTCTTGACCAAAATTTCAGGACTTTATGGTTAGTTTTGTCTCTGTGTGATGCAGCCACTGTTTGATGTTGGTACTTCATTTATTGCATATATAAACGCATGTATTGTCAAGGGAACTTGTTTAATAAATAAGACACACATGAAAATTAGTTTAAAAGAAATAATATCAGCAAGTGTGTTTCAACATAGGAGGCTTTTTACCAAAGGTCTACAGTTTTATAGAGCATGAAATGCTACTAATGATGTTACTTTGATTCCTTATGCATGCTTCAGTTCTCATTAGCCTTGGATAGTCACTGTTGTAAACAGATTTGATAGTTTGTAAGAGAATCACAATAGGTTGAAGTTCAGCGCTTGCTGAACACCTTCTTGGTGTATCATTCATTCAGTCAATCCTGACAGAAAATCCTTGTACCAATAGAACAGGAATGCCCTCACAGTATTTCTTGGTTGATTCCCACCCCCACCTCAAGCCTTGTTTGTAATGTCTAGTGTATTCAGGAACTGATATTGAGGGTGGTGCGTGTACCAGATGCTGCCCCTGCTGTGTTTCTCTTGGAAGAACTCATAGCCATGACCCTCTTCCTGTTCCAAAGGCCTGTTGTTAGCCAAGCTCCAGGACAGATCAGACTGTTGCTGTGGGTGTTCTTTAACTGCCCTTCACTATCCTGTCTTGCCTGTTTCATTTACATGTGATGTCTGACCATCAAATGTTTACATCCCATAATATTCTTTGTAATCCACTTCCATTCCATGAAACCTGTGAAATCAAATGTTGGAGTCTACAGCAGCAACTAAGCGATGAGAAATATTCTGCATCGATCTCTGTTGAAAGTTTAAATCTTAAACTTCGTAATTTTATTTCTGTGTTAGTATCAAATAAGAATACTGTTGGTTGCTGTAAAAAATAGGGAACAAATCTCTTTGCCCATGGAAATTGGATGCTGTTAGGGCTGACAAAGCAGATGTATGATGACAGGAAGAAAGAGAAGGAAACAGGGCAGATATAATGGTGGCCTGAAGGCAATGTTTTCCCACTGTCATGCTGAATGTGTTGGGAACAAATAATTCATATTTAATAAAGGCCATATTGTGTTCTAATGATCTCTAAAATTAGTGAACGTTCAGCTTTTGAGAGGCACGTTATGCAAGCTTAGATATGAAAGTGAGGAAAAAAATTGGCCATTGAGTAGGGTCAGTACACCTCTGCTTCCAGTTTATCTTAATGCTTTAAAACTCAACAGTTCTAGTTTCTTTTTCAGAATCACTGTGCAATTCTGTAGGGACTCTATGAATTATTATAGGTACGGGTGGCTATACCTGTGGTAAGGGTTTAACGTGATTTTCATCGCTATAGAAAATGGCACCTAGTGCTGTTTAGAGAAATAGAGCAATAGCTAAGAAATTTAACTTTTTCAGAAATCAACTGCATGTTTACACTAGGCAGGAAATATGCATGCATTTTGTGAGGTTTAAATTACTCGTGACTAATTACAGCTAAAATATTCTGAAGAATAAAATTAAAAATGAAATTAGTAGGGCCTTATACATATTCAGGAGATAACGAAAAGATTACAAATTAAGTATTCTGTATTTTTCATTGACCTAAAGATGCATGTTTTTGAAGTGCATACAAATGGCAGAAGTTGAATGATGTTGGGGGAATCAATTCCTCATTTTATACTGTGTTGCAGCACAGGCACAAATCAGTGCTTGCTGTTCCAAGATGTGGCAGGAGATGTTGAAGACTTGTGTGGCATCCAAGCACTGGAAAAAGAGAAGGTGGGAGGAGAGGGTGAGAGAGAGATGTCAAATAGCTGCATATATTGAAAGGAATGATTTCATAGGAAGCATATTTTACAGGTTTCACAGTCCTAATTATATTGATTTCCCTCTTCAGTCAGCCCTCTTCCTTTTTACTTTCCCCCTTGTACGTGCTTTTATCAGCTTCCTGAATTTCTGCTTTTATTTGCTCCTCACTGTCACTTTGATGTCTATGCATCCTTTAGGTGGGTTTCCTTTGTTTGCTTGAATAAGATACTGTATCCTAGGTGTCATCTGTCAGTTCGTTTTCACTATAGGCCTAGGGTTTAGTCATTAATGGTCATGCAGTACGTGCTTGCTCACTCACTTGTAATTGTTTCTACAGTCTCTTGGTTTTTTTGTCTGGCAGAGTAGCTTCAGTAGTGTGCATTTCTTGGGTATCGGCTGATTTTATTGCAGTGGCTTTTTGTTCTTGGTGTTTGGTTTCAATATGGCAAAGCCTTCTGTGCCTCTGTTTTATTTTTTTTTTTTTTTCTCCTGGCCAGTATTGTTTTTCTTCTCACAGCTTGTTTAATCTCTACCAGACTGGAGAAATACAGAATAAAGGGTCGCATCTTATTTATTAGCTCCGTTTGGCAATCTGAGTTGTCAGTTGCCCTTCCCCTCCATCCCTGCCCCATCTTCATTTCTCTTACTTTGTATCTCTTTTCCTTTCATATTTCTCTCTTGTTTAGCTCTCCACTGATGCATTAGTAACATCACACATCTGCTCCCATCCTCTGCTTAGTTTTCTGCGTGGGTGTCTCTCTTTTTGTTAAACATGCATTGAGGTATTGGGCTAAGCAACTGATAGATCTAGTAAGTCTTACGCTGCTTTAGTGATAGTGATTTCTTCTAATAAGAAGCAGGTGTAAAAGAGTGAACATTGAATAAAGAGTCTTATCTTTTAATTATGCTCTTTTTATGAGGATACAGATGACCTAGTTACTTAGTTGTGTTAACTGGTGAAATTTGCCTATCTGTACTTAATCCCAATAAATTATTCTGTTAATCTCAATTAATTAAATTAATCTAAAGGTATTAAAATCTTAAATACTGCACACCTGAGAAAAGACCTGATAGGTTTTGGCACAAATTCTCTAAACCAGGCTAACACAATATGTGAAAATTAACATTGTAGTCACTTAGATTGAGTCTGATTTGAATAGCAAAATTTAGAAATCTATTTATATGTTACTGCAAGCTAAACCAATATGAGCACAGGTTAAAATTACACTGTTATTTCGTACCTGATGGTGCCATTGATGAATTAATGGCTAACCTGCAAAACCAGTTTTGATCAGCATCAAGAGTGAACACGGTTACCATTATGATGTTAGCTGGAGCTGACAATATGGTGGCTGTTGGTTTTACACCTGATATCAGTTCTATGCCTGCTGCGGGAGGACAGATGATGGCTGATCCCCTTAAAACAAAACAAAAGAAAAAAAACCCAAACAAACAAACAAAAACCACCAGAAGGGTTTCTTCTTGGGAATGGGTCTAGAAGAGTTACTTCTGTATTCAGCCACCAGTGCTTCCTTGGTGTGGTGTTGGCAATTTGATCTAGCACCATAAAATCAGGTTTATTCTTTGGGGGAGTGACTTTGCCAACATTGATGCACTGGTTATCTTTAAAGAATGAGCATGGTAGAATCTGGAATGCCAGAGTGAAAAGGCGAAAACTACTGATATGTTGTGACCCGGTGGCTTGCTATCCTATTAGTAGCAAGTATTGGCTACCATATGAAATACAGAAATCCTGGAAGACTTAAAGCATGAGGCATTCCTCAGGGTTGAACAAAGCAAAAAAAACAAACTAAACCCAGCCATGCTCTTCTGTTGTAGTTTATAGACTGTGAGGAAAGTAGGCTTTTGGTTTTCTTCCTGTCTGCCTGCGTCACATGGGTTGCTCTTCAAGGTTTCTCCTTAGATGCTTTTTTAAAAGTAGACATGGCAAAGTTGCAGAAACTATTACGAATTTGCAGTAAAATTATGGAAGTGCTTAGTGTTTTGACACTATATATAAAAACAACCTTCATTCCACCTTCAATATTTAAAGTTGCAAGACTTAACAATTTAGAACAATTCTGCTAGAATATAGCATGCAAATAAGTCAGCAAGACAGTGGAAGCAGATCATCTTTCAAGACTCTGTTTTTACTCCAAAAAGATTTATCTTTGAAAAAAAAACAACTAACTGAAAAAAAACCAGATCATCAAAAGAATTCATTTCTTACAACTGGGCTATTTAAAGACAGCTAGTATTTTGCAAGTTGGAACTTTTGTCTGGGCTGCTCTTTTTGTTAAGATCTGTTATTTCTGAGCCATAGACCACTTATTATTCTGTAAAAAAATGAAATAAAGAAGCAAGTGGAATGGTTTTGAGTACGTGAATACTAGATGCATGAAAGAAAGCTTAAAATGTTTAATTAAAAATTTAAAACTCAATATCTTTGCTTCAGAACTCACATACTGAAAATTGCCATACCTCTGAATTGCAATCCATGTCCTAAATTGTTTTTCTCTTTCACATAAGATACTTTGTTTTTAAAAATAAAAATATTCAGTGGAAAAAAACACACTGATGTATATTTCTGCACTTATCATAAGATGCCCTGTTTCTTGTTATATAATGACTTTCCATAATAGAAAATGAGGAATTTTAACTGTGAAGATATAGTCATATATTCTGAAAATATTTTTTGGATATTCAGCCACATCTTTCTCTTTGAAATGTAGTATGATTTTGTTGTTGTCTTCCTTTTATTGTACCTGTATAGTTGTTACTATTTGGCTGAATTTAAAAGCAACCCATTAATTGAACAACACTTTTGTAGGCATATTATAATGTAGTTTGAAGAGATGTCTCTTGCAGTAAAAGGTCTGTAAAATACATGCAATTGCTAATGCTGCAAATTAGTTTTACTAGTAAATAGCACTGTTAAAAGTTCAATTTTAAAAAGAATGATGGCATCTTTGTTCTGCATTTGAGAATAAATAGTGATTTTTAGAATCGTGGAATGGTTAGAGTTGGAAGGGACCTTAGAGATCACCTCATTCCAATCCCCCTGCCATGGGCAGGGACACCTCCCGCTAGACCAGGTTGCTCAAAGCCCCATCCAGCCTGGCCTTGAACACTTCCAGAGATGGGGCAGCCACAACTTCCCTGGGCACCACCCAGGTTGTCTCACCACCCTCACAGGAAATCTAATCTAAATCTGCCCTCTTTGTCTGATGCCTATCGCTCCATGCTCTGGTAAAAAGTCCTCTCCAGCTTTCCTGTAGGCCCCTTTCAGATACTGGAAGGCCACTATAAGGTCTCACTGGAGCCTTCTCTTCTTCAGGCTGAACAACGTCAACTCTCTCAGCCTGTCTTCATAGGAGAAGTGCTCCGTTCCTCTGATCACTTTTGTGGCCCTCCGCTGGACCCATTCCAGCAGGTCCATTTCCTTCCTGTGTTGAGGACTCCAAAGCTGGACACAGTACTCCAGGTGGGACCTCACGAGAGCAGAGTAGAGAGGCAGAATCACCTTCCTCAACCTGCTGGCCGTGCTTCTTTTGATGCAGCCCAGGATGCGGTTGGCTTACTGGGCTGCCAGCGTGCATTGCCTGCTCTTGTCGAGCCTCTCATCCATGAGCTTTCCCAAGTCTTCCTCGGGACTGCTCTCCAGCCATTTTCTGCTCAGCCTGTATTTGTGCCTGGGATTGCCATGTCCCAGGTGCAGGACCCTGCACTTGGCTTGTTTGAACTTCATGAGCTTTGCATGGGCCCACCTCTCAAGCCTCTCCGGGTCCTTCTGGATGGCATCCCTTCCCTCCAGTGTGTCGACTGTGCCACACAGATTGGTGCACTCTATCCCACTGTTCATGTCACCAACAAAGACGTTAAACAGCACCGGTCCCAGTACTCACCTCTGAGGAACACCACTCGTCACTGGCTTCCACTTGGACATTGAGCCATTGACCGCAACCCTTAGAGTGTGGCAATCCAGCCAGTTCCTTATCCACAGAGTGGTCCATCCATCAAATCCATGACTTTCTAATTCTGAGACCAGGATGTCATGTGGGACAGTGTCAAATGCTTTGCATGAGTCCAGTAGATGACATCTGTTGCTCTTCCCTTGTCTACCAATGCTGTGGCAATATTGTAGAAGGCCACTAATTTGTCAGTCATGATTTGCCCCTGGTGAAGCCATCTTGGCTGTCGCCAATCACCTCCTTGTTTTCCATGTGCCTTAGCAGAGATTCCAGGAGGATCTGCTCCATGATCATGCTGGGCACAGAGACTGACTGGCCTGTAGTTCCCTGGGTCTTCCTTTTTCCCCTTTTTGAAAATAGGGGTTACGTTTCTCCTTTTCCAGTCAGCGTGAACTTCACCAGGCTGCCACAACTTCTCAAATGTAATGGAAAGCAGCTTGGCAACTTCATCCACCAGCTCCCTCAGGACCTGTGGATGGATTTCATCAGGTCCCATAGACTTTTCACCTTCAGGTTCCTTAGATGGTCTCGAACCTGATATTCTCCTGCAGTGGGCAAATAAACTGGTAGTCCGTGTGTAATGAATATGAAGGATGGCATATATTTTAAACTTTCCCAGCTGGTAACACATCCCTAATAGCTGTCTGTTACCAAATTAGGCCCCTCTCATATTATTTTGTAGAAACTGTTCGGATGCTCCTGGACGCTGGTTTGTTAGCAAGAATGGTGCTTCAGATCTCATTTTCCTGATCACATCAAACAAGTGTTTGGTCACCACATGGATTTCTAAAAGTGGTCTGTACTGTGACTCATTTGGGGACATTAGCTGAACAATACTGAGCTGGACTGGATTTGTAATCTAATGATCTTTTTTTCTTCTTGTTGACTTCTAAGACTGAAGAAGTAAAACCAGTAGTAATGGGACAAAATAATAGCAATTTTTTTTTGCTTGTATTGTAGAAGTTATTTTGACAGAAATGGAAGAGGAAATAGACTAAGCTGTCAAGAGAAAAGAAATAGTTCAAGTATTCTGTGGTGCTACTGATATGATTGGCTTATGGTCTTTTTAAAATGCTACTGATTATGAAATTTTGACACTGTAAACTAGGCCTCTACGTGAGGAAGAGTGGTATCACTGGTGGTCCTACAGTTCTGACTACTTGGATATGTAGGTTTAATTTGTAGAATTCTTCCCATTAGCTTAAAATTGAAAGACATGGCAAAAAAAAAAAAAAAAAAGCTTTCTCCTATTTAGTCCTTTTGTGGTTAATCCCTGGTCCTTTCATATTGAGTCCACTCCAAACAGGTAGACATGCGTGTTTTAGCGTAAGAACCTCATATGCATCTTTGGACACAGAATCTTTTTGCTGAAATAAGGGAGATATTTGTTGCTTCTTTAAAGTGTGAAATTTAGGCTCTGCTAAAAGCCCAGTTTAAATTTTAGTAACCAGGCCCTAATGTTCCTGACACTAACAGAAAAGCACTGCTGATAACCAAGAAATAGATCCTTCAGTTGGTTGCAGTAACACTCACAGGCTTTGTGCTTTCAGAACTTCAGGTTGGTGACCAATTCAGACGAGAAAGGACTGATGATTTGCAATGCTTTCTGATATCAAATACTTCAAGTATAATTTGAATTTGCAAAATGGTCTCCTTCACTATTGTATAAAAATGCTTTGAGAGTTCTGATGAATATAGGAGTTGCATCATTGTACAGTGTTATTTGCCGCACATTTGTAAAGCACATCTGTTATCAAATGTAGTTTGCATAATGCATAGTGAATGCTTTGCCGTGTGGAAGAGAAGTGGAAAGATCAAATTCTCTTTCAATTGGTTGCATAATTTTTTTATGGAAGGTAGGTTTTTTTTTTTTCTCTCTGTTTCTGATTGAGCAATCATTGCTTATGTTAACCTAAGACTTATATCAAAGTATGACAAAAAAAACCCAAAACCAAGCCCTCATCAAGTCTAAAATACGTCACTGTCAACGTAAGGTAAGTCAGATTAGACTGAACGATACTAAGACTATGAATCCACAGCTCATTCCTTTTGGCTCTGAAGCCTGCAGGACTCTTTGGCAGGCCCTAGTCCTCCCTCTGGAGAGGGAGGAATAAAATGCATGTTCAGATCTGAAAACTAGTTATTCTGAAAACAGTATATGATGTATAACCCTTGTTGTGTTTTAGTGAGTAGGAAAGAAGACAATAATTTGTTCACCTTTAGTTTTTTGAGGCAAGATCTAGTTACATGCTGAAAGGTATTGTTCTGCTATTGTCTGCATCTGAAGATGGTCGTTTGGGTGAGGAATAGTTTCACCAAAACAAGAGTTCATGGCTTAGTGTTATTCTTAAGGACAAGTAAAAGCTGATACCTGCTGACTTACTTGCCATGTTGTGGAACCCATATCTTCAACATGTGCACAATGTGTTGTGACAGCAAAACAGCATCTCATAATTTATTTATGTATCTACACATGCACATAATTTGATCTAGAAGGCAAGTATCTCAGAGTTGTGCAAAGGTTAGGATTGGCACTATTCATGTAGGAGCAGAAGCCATTCGCCTGTCTTTGAGAGCCTTCGAGTTGCAAAGCGAAGGTGATTACCTTTTTGGAATGGAAAATAGTAATTAAATTGTTCAATAGATCAATTTTTGCTCTGATGATGGGATGTTATTAATCTTAGCTGAGACAGTTTCATGGACTTGCGCAAACCTGAATTAGAATACTGCAATGCTGTGGTTTCTATTTTAAGTGCTTTAGGTTTAGATTTGCTATTGAATATTTTTTTTCCATTTGAAAATTAGTATTTTGAGGTGAGACACAAAAAGCAATAAATGGAGAATGTATGCATTAAATACAACTTTTCATGACAGCGGACTAGTGCTGAGTCATTTGAACTGTTTGCAAGTATAATTTCTGCAGTAGTGGGATTTTTCTATAGTGTATTGGCTAGATTTTTAAAGCCAAATTGTCTTTACAAATAAACCTATGTGTCCTGAAGATACATGTGACATTGTCAGGTTTATTTATAGTGAAAATAAATACTTTGCGGCTTACAAACAGAATTATTGTTCTTAGAATAACATAAACGGTGAATTTATAGGGAGGCAGGAAAGAAGCATGGGAGCTCAGATGCTTGTTAGTTTGTTTATTTTGGACTTCTTTCCATGCTAGGGAGGTTCAGCTTAATGTTATCCATCCCTTTGCACCTTTTCTTCTCTTTCAGTTGAGTAGAAATCTGACTGAAGGAGAAATGGTGGAGTTAGAAGACCTCCTTCCTTACAGAGCCTGGCCTAGTGCAAGTTGAGGAGAATTTGTGGTACTCACATCCTGCTGAAGCCACATTGCTAAATCCTGTCTTCTAGAAATACAGATACTGTTACTTAGCGTTCTTGGGATCATAAATGAAATTGAACCAGGAAACTGGAAAATGGTGGATTGAAGGTTTGTTAACCCAGAATTAGTTGAGTGTGAGCCCGGAGGAGAGAATTCCCTCCATAAAGCTTTTCCTGTTATATTACCTTCATTTGCAAAGCATGAATTTGAACATCTGAAGGTAGGAAAATACGGAAGGAAGTATGGAAAAACCCATGATGATTTTGGCTATAGTTAAAGCCAATTAAAGCAATTCTAAAATTATTGGTGATTTCCACATTACAGGCATGAAAATTTGTCTGCTTTTAATTTAAAAAATTCAAGACATAGGGAAATGCACTCAGGTTTCAGCATGTTTTTAATAAGAAATAAAATGGCCCAAAGCATTCTTACTGTTTCTAAACCACAGCAGATGTAGTTTTAAAGCAGTAGTCCATTATGCTGCTGTGGACCTTGCAGAGGATTCTTCAACCTGCTGTATTTTTAAGCTTGCAGAGAATGGAGAAAGGTGAAAGCAATCAAAAGAATATAATATGCCATATGGCTGCTACGTAGGATGTTCTTGCAAAAAACGTACAGTTGGGCAAGGCAGGATTTAAGCTTTTATATATAACTTCAGATGCTCTAGGCTTGTCTGAACCCCTAAATTAATTAAAATGTGGGCTGTATTAACTGTTTAAAAACTCAGACCCACGCTGGGTGCAGTCTGTCTGTAGCTCAGATGTGTTCTCATCTGCAGTAGCAAGCCATTGGTCTGCCTTAGAAAGGTCTCATCCTCCTTTACAAGGCTTTAGAAAGTAGGATACAGCTGAAGAAAACCATGACAGTAAAATAAATGTAAATGCAATAACCTTTTGTTTAGCTGACCTAAAGGATCCTAATTCTGTCAAGCTCTAATATTATTTTCACACACAGCGAGGCATGTGATTATGAAGTTTGTGTGATTATTTTTTTTAATCCTAAATGTATTTACATTTTTAGAACCCAATTGATGCATTGGCTGTTTGGTGGAGCGTATTTTTAGTATCTCTTAATTATGATGATTTCCTGGTAGCCAGATAAAGTTTGGAGTTATATGGAAATCTTTTCCTAAGCTGTGTTTCCTGTCCTATTGGTTGGAAGCTGCTTCTTCCTCCAGGTGCTGCTTCAGTAACTGAAATCTTGGCATACGTGGACAGTTATTTTCAGTAGTTTATTCTGATATTTATTTAGACTTATCCTGTATTTTTCAAGGATCACAAGTAAGCAATTTGTTTGTTTAGAGGGAATTTTCAAGGTAAGCCAACTTATTGAAACTGTGTGTTGGACAACTTAAAAAATAATTTATCTGCACTGGTAAAACCACTGCTTTTCCTCTTGACTAGATTATTTCTGGGCTAATTAGAGTTTTCATATTCTGAAGCAGTTTATAAAAACACTAGTTAGAAATTATCAAGGAATATATACAGTCATTTTTAATGGCTGACTTTAAATGAAGAAATATTTTGATAACTTTTATAATCTTAATTTTAGTAAAATATCTCTTCATGAAAATGCAGGCTATTGAGAGTTGTCAGAGAATAAATCTTATTTGGAATGATGTCTATTTTTTACAACAGAGATGATCTTTCTGTCACTGAAATCCAGTGAAATCCTGCTTGCATGTTCAAGTGAAATAGGACTTAATTTTTTTGATTGCAATTATTTGAATATACCTTTGGTTAAAAAAATTACTTTGTAAAGAGAATGCTAAGTGAAGAGTGTAAAAACAATTAAATCTTGTAGTTTTCACATGGTTTCTTTTCACTCCTATTTGGAAGAAATACTGTGTGTACCTAATTCACGCATCGTACAATTTTTTTTCAAGTTTTGCCAGGATTCTCTCCCCACTTGTCAATAAAGTGCAAGAGTGCTCTGAGCTTCCTCCCTCAGATTATCAAAATGTGTTCTAAATTCTGTCAAGAATAATTTAAACATTTTTGAGAAAAACTGCATTCTTTGAAGCGCTCCCTGGCGTCTTGTCTTGCTTTGATATTTTTACTTAAAAGGATATATAATGAGGCAGTTGCAAGTATAAGTTGCTAAATTATAATGCACTTGAAAAGTTGCTTGGCTGTCTGTCTGTCTTCTGTTGTCTGTTTTCGTTGTTCTGATTTTTGAAGGCTTTCAGTTGATTAGTGAATTGCCGGCTAGCTAATAGGTTTGGACAGTCTCACCCAATGTTCTTGTAGCCGAATTATGATGTTACGGGCTGGAAGAATGGGCAACAAGATGGATAAATAGCTGGTTGGCTTAGAGGATAGTGGTTAATGGGTCATACTTTACCTGGAGGCTGGTAACAAGCAGCAGACTGGTCTTTCCTGGAGGAGATGGTGGAGGACACTCTAACCAAGTTTGCAGATGACACCAGACTGGGGGAGATTGGTCGATTCAGCAAGGACAGGGCTGCCATTCAGGGGGACCTAGAGAGGCTGGAGGAGTGGGCTGGCAGGAAAACTATGAAGTTCAGCAGGTACAAATGCAAATCCCTGCACGTGGGCAGGAGGGGCCCTTGCAGCAAGACCAGCTGGGGACTGGCCGGGGAGCAGCTTTGTGGAAAGGCCCAGGATGTGTGGTGGGCAGTGAGCTGGGCACGAGCCAGCAGCACAGCTGGCAGGAAGGGAGGCCACATCCTGGGATGTATGAACAGGAGCGTGGCCAGGAGATCAAGGGAAGAGGATTATCCTCCCCTGTTCAGCACGTCTACGTGCAGCATCCAGTTTTGGGCCCCCCCAGTACAGAAGGAACATCAAAAACCTGGAGTGAGTTCAGTGAAGGATTGCTTGAAACTGGGATATCTTTAGTGAAAGCAAAAATCCCTGTGAAGAATACTTGCATACATTTTATGGTCTGGTTGAGTGAGTCCACAAAAAACAGATAAACTGTAGAGCTGGGAGGAAAAAGGATATTTAATCTAAACTCTGGCTTCTTATTACTCTGTGCCTTTCCCTCTTTAAAACAGATACATTTGCAGATTCTAATTCACACAATAAAGTAATATAATTAGTTAATTGAAGAAAAGTAAATTGATTGTATAACGGTACGAAATCACCAAAACCCCATCTATTCAGACAACTTTACATCTTTCATATTAGGTCTAAAGGATGTCAGCAATCTCAGCAGCCAGTGTTTTCAGTTGCTGGTTGGGATTTTTTTTGTAGTCATTCTTCTAATTTGGGGGTTGTTTTTGTGGCCATACTCATTCAGGAAATCTGTTGTGTATAACTGGAAAATGTTCTAGATTACAGTATAAAATGGTCACTTAGCTTGTTGGTTGGATAGAAACTGGGTACTGCGGCAGAATTTTAAGTTGTAGGAAGTGTCAGTCAGGAATATGAATAATATCAAAGAAAGGAGTCCTTTAGACTCGAGGCATATGGTTATAAGCTACTGTAATTTGTTCCTTTGGAGTTTGGATTCTTCTAGTGCCTAGTTCAAACACTTAAGATACAAGGGGGAGGTTTTCCCAGAAATAGAGTTCATTTATAAATAAAAATATTTTATAAGGTCATTAAGAAAGAATCTACTTTGAGGTCCTGGCTTTAATAACTTAATCTTGTGATAGGAGTACAGTGTCTGGTTAGCACACCTTCTGGCTGCAGATGGATATCAGAAATGTAAATTAAGATGTGGAAACAGGGATGTTATACCAAATGATGATAGCATACTCCTAGTCTCGTTTTGATTTCTAAATCTTTGGCCTATTTGTACAGCCATATGGTGAATTTTCTCCCAGAAAAAAGGCCGAGGGGGAGAAGAGCTATAGGGAAAATCAAGGCATTAAGGAATATATTCTGGGCACTGATTTTTTTTTTCCATTGACCTTTGAGAGCACAGGGCAGCCCTTCTACTGATGGGAATTAGCTGGTACAGCTTTCCAGGTCCCCTTAGCTGTTATAGGCAAGGATCCACAGAAGCAGATCACGATTACAGTTTTTTCTCCTGCTGAGGTGTTTGGAGAAGTAGAGTCATCCCTAAAAGCTTCCCAATAAATCCTCCCCTGGCCAGGGGAGGCGAGGGCAGTGTAGCATCTCAGTAGGGCTGCACGTTCCTGGAGGCTACTTCAGGCTGGGGTGGCCGGTTCCAGGGCAGAAGAGACTTCCATCCTCAACGCCTGCATAGCAGCTGCGATGAGCAGCTGTAACAGGTCACAACGTAGGTGGCTTGTGAGAAGGAGCACAAGGCCAGGGACGGTATGTCGTGCTGCAGTGTTGGCCAAATGAGGTTCTGTGGGAAACAGAAGTTTTGTGGACGAGCGCTGCCTCTTGGCTTCGGAGGAGACCGGCTGTGAGTTGTTCCGTGGCTGCGAGGGAGGTGGGCTGCGGGTTGGCGATGGGGATGGGGCAGGAGGCTGTACGTCAGCACTGGAGCTTCCAATTTTTAAGAAATATTTTGCCTCCTTTTAGTTCTGTTCCCTTGAAAGTCATAGCTGATGTAGAATTCAGGGTGCCTTTTATTTGGGTTATTGTGGCAACTGCTGTCGTCTGCATCTAATTGTGAATTAGCATTTTCTGTGTAGTCTGTCTGTCTTTTTTTCTGTGCACAGCACTGTGATTGACAAATAGATGCAGTTACTAATTCAAAGGTACAATTTTATGGTGAAGGGGGAAATGCAATAGTACTTTAAGTGTGTCAGGTTTCGGTTTGCATCCTGGAAATAATTTGCGTGTGGACATAAAGACTGTATGATGGTATACGGATGATACTTTTGTCTGTCTTAGAACTCCCTTGTTGCTGGTTCTATTCAGTGTTTTATAAACGTGTAAAAACTACATTTGGGTTATGGAGAACATAATACTCAATAGCTTTGTAAAAGAAACAATATACCCGTTTATCTGTTGGTTTAGGTTTGACCGTTAGCTTCAACTTGCCATCCTGAGCATTTCTGACAACAAGCAGAAACCCCAAATGTAGCAGTTTGGTTTTGCTTAGCCGAGCAACTTCCATTACACCTGGCAGAGTGTGAAATCATGCGGCAAGGTTCTTGATGTTAACTCTCTGTTACTGACTTTGGAGAACAAGCCCATGCCAACTCTTCAGCTGGCGTATTTTGAGTTTCTTTAGAACATGTCAGCGCAGCAGGCAGCTGTTGCCATTTAGGTTTGGCCAGTGATAATTTTAATAGCTAATAGCGCATTTTGGGCAAAATGAAAAAAACAGAGGATGCAGTGCTAAGAAGTAAGTTGCATCAGTCTCATATGTTGTTTGGATGCTGTCTCTGTTCTGGGGTTAAAAATATCCTGAAGTACCAATATAGAGTGCAAAGCTGTCAGAATATATTATGAGGAAGACAGGAAATTTCTGTTGTCAGTGAGAGCCACTGGCTTTTATTATTACAATCGAATAGCATTTCTGCATCATACACAATGTTATTAATAATTGCTCATCGTTCAGGAGGGTAGTAAAGGAGTTGCTTCAAGGAACATAGAGTCATCCTACACCACAGTGTAATTGGTAATAAAGATGTATTGACTTCAAGGAAAATGCTTTCCCTAGTATACACTGATGTTTTACTTCTGAAATCTGCTTTAAGAAAAATATTTCAGTTTATTTACTGATGTTTTAATGGACATTTGGTGTGTTGATCTAGTTTTATGGCTCCTTTTGGCAACTTCACAGCTCAGTTGCTTCTGTATATGATCTGTGACCTTGATGCAGGCAACAGAGAGAATTACTGCTCTCTGATGTTTTTGCCTGGTTTAATAAAACACATTCTGCATTTGGTTAATAATGTCCATGATGGTAAATGCTTTTAATAAATTTCCTTATTGTAAAGTATCATTAACATAGTATTTTCCCTCAAAGACTGACATGGTACTTGTCCTAGAAAACGTTATGCTTTTTCAGGATTTATAGATATGGATGCCATATCTGGCTGTGTCTGTCTGGTGTGTGGAAGCTTGGATTTTTTTACCCAGCAGCATTTGTTGCTTTCCTTAATGCGTAGAACAGCCCAGACCAGCAGCTCTTCTTACCACCCCCATGCTTTCCATCAGCAGCTCAGCCAGAAAATTATCTTTTTTTTTTTCTTTAATGTAAGCAGAAAGCTCTTGAGATCAGTTTAGAAAAATGGACAGAGAACTCTGAGAGGAAGAGTTCAGTTTATATATTCCTCCTAAAAAGCATTTTTTTTCTAAACCATGTTTTAATAGTGGTCTGGCTAGAGCTAGTACTTCAATAGCTATCACATCTTTTTATTCTAGAAGATGTTGTTCTTCACTAAACAGTGTGATTATTTTCTTTTTATGTCCTCTGGCCAGTCAGTGATTCCTGTTGAGCAAAGCAGGAGAGAAGGAGCTCTCCTAATGATATTCAATCTAATATTTCTTTCGCTGTAGGAGGAAAGAGGAAGTTCTAGAGACCCAGCATATATACATATAAGCAAATTCGATTCTCACTGTACGTCTGTATAAGATATACAAGCTGGCCCTTTCTGCTTGGTGCCGTATGAGTAATTCATGGCAGTTGGCTTTGCTTATTTGCTGTCATTATCCTCATCATCTTCTGGCGCGTTCTTTGCTGCTGAATACAGAGAAGACCCTGTGTATTGACATTAATGACTGTGTGGTGGTGTCATTGAAAACAGTACTGTTTACTTACCTCCTGTCAACTCAGGCTGCCTTCACAACTTCTGTGGATATGTACCTGCACTACGTGTAGCATATTCTTCAAAGTATTTTTCCAGTCTAACTGAAGGCTGACAAAAACAGAATCTCACATGCATGTGCATGCACACTCATATGTTATGTATGTGTATTTATATATTTTATAAGTACGTATAAGCCTTACATACATATCTGTCTTTCCACTTGTAGTGGAAATGTGCTGCAACACTCAAATTAAGAGTATTGGTTTTGTGTGTGTTAGGTACGTACAATAGCAGAAGCATTATTATCTGATAATTTTTTTTTGGCAGAATTCTGAAATCCGGTTATTGATGAACAGTGCTTTCAGGTGTTGCTGTTTATACAGTTTAAGAAAGCTGTGTCTAGCCTCAAGATTGTTAGCTATGATGTCCCTTTAACATGAAGGTTGTGTATTCTTATCCTGTCAGTTTTAAAATACAGTTACAAAG
The DNA here is from genome assembly GCA_033628505.1 of Tringa tobata. Classification (NCBI taxonomy): domain Eukaryota; kingdom Metazoa; phylum Chordata; class Aves; order Charadriiformes; family Scolopacidae; genus Tringa; species Tringa tobata. Next base: position 8,324,487 of record JAHREE010000131.1, read on the forward strand.
CACAGAAGCCTTCTTTTATAACAGCCTGTGTTAACCGTCTGTGCTAACAGTCTGTCGGTATTGAACTGGTTCAGTAGCTTTTAAATTCTGGTACTCAGGGGGATATACATGCAATATTTTATTTGTTTGTTTGTTTGTTTGTTTTATGCTCAGCTGAGCTAGATGCTGAACATGCACAGAAGGTTTTGGATATGGAGCACACCCAGCAGATGAAGCTAAAGGAACGTCAGAAGTTCTTTGAAGAAGCCTTCCAACAGGACATGGAGCAATACCTTTCTACAGGATACCTGCAGATAGCAGAGAGGCGAGGCAAGTTTTAAAATACCTTCTGTGGATCATATTCTGTATATAATACCACAAACTCACAACTCAGAGAACATTGTTGAGGGGTCAGTCAGCAGCAGTTTTAATGCTTACATATGAAGCATTGCAGTATCTAAATTCTTCCTCTGTAGAATTGAAACTTCAGATAAGCTCTTTAAACAAACTTTGGGTTCCAGGGGAACTAGTCACATTATAAAATCCATCAGACTCTCTACTTGTTGTCTGAGGAAATGCAAAGCACTGAATTACATTTGGAACAGCACTTTTCTCTGCAGCTGAAGAGTGCATCCATATCTATAAAGAGATGGATGGAGGTGGCTGCTTCTATCAAATGGGATATCTATATATTCTGTCCCAGCCTGGGATTGTCACCTGGCAGGAGTCACCTCAGAAAAATTGTAAAAGTGCAGACAAAAGCTCATTGTTGTATTTCAAACAGTTCCCAGGTGGTAGCTATTTCCATTGTCTATGTAACATACAGAGCATGTGATTAGGACACGGGAGATCAGATTAAGCTCTCTCCTTATTATGAGATGAGTCAAGTCTGGCAACTCCTGACTAGTTAAAGCACAAGAATACCGTAGACTACAGACACTTCTGTGTGGGAAGTATCCATCTGCTGGGCCAAAATGCAGGGATTGTAGGACCAGAAAGAAAGCAAGCAGGAGATTACGTCACTTGTGGCAGAAAAAAAATGTCAAAACGCTGTCCCTGCTCCAGGGACCAGTTGTGTGTATCGTTTGTAATGTCAGAGCAGGGAACACAATCCGAGATTTCCATTTCTCCGCTTGAGTGCTAGAAACGCTCATCTGCAAGATGCTGTAGGTCAATTGCTAGGACAGTCTTCTGAGAAGAAGGATGTGTAAGTCTAAGTTCCTTTGGTCTAGGAAGGAACTGAGTTTGGGTTTCTGGCTTTCTGCATATATGTGGTCCACTTAGACTAAAAGTGGACGTTGTCACTGGCTAGTACTGGACACACGGCTCCGTTGGAGGGTTAGGCTACCTACCTTTCTGAACTTCAGCTTTGCAGTATAATGCACAACCCCTGTGTATCAAAGAAACTGTTTCAATGAAAGATTGACCCCTGCAGTACATGTAAAGCTACAGAGCTATAGTATATTTGGAAAAAACCCAACCAAATTATAGGATTTTGGCTCAGTTCACATATGAAGGCTTTTAATAGTGTAATTGTTAAATTTAGATAAACCATTAAACTGTTCATTGTAATATTTTATGTTATACATGCAGCAACTGGACTTAAATTTGACTTAATTTAAATTTTACTTTAATTTGGACTTAAATACCCCTGAACTTACTTGTTTTGTGTTTGCGTGTTTTATTGTTGAAGGAAGAAGATGCCCATCCAACTATTCATCCAAGTATTTAATTTCCTTGCGAATTGTCAGTGTTACATTGACAAGAATAAGCACTTTGCTTGAGTAATTAATAATGTGAAATCATCTTCATGCTGAGAGAAGATATTGGGCATCAGGCTAGGTTTTATATACTACTGTCATTTATTAGACTGAATGAGGAAGGAGAATGGCTGCTCTCTATTGACATTAATCCTTATTTCTGCATTTCCCCATCCCTTCTATATTGACATTTAGAGATTGTGTGCTTAAATGTGTTTGTTTTTCTCTAAAGAGACTTTTAATTGAGAGAATTGGAGTGCTGCAAAATGGAAAGTTTCAATCTTTGCCCCTGAAGCCCCATCCTAGCGTATTTCTGACTATGCTATTGCTATAAATATTGTTGCTAAAAATGTTTTGGTTTACAAAAGCAGTAACGGACATCAGTTTCACAACAAAGATTGCAAAGAGTACTCTTGGATTTGGGCTGAGATTGCTGCTGAGCAGCTCCCGTGGGTGTGCTCCTTCTGTATCTGGTTTAATTATTACTAATGCATACAATTATAGCAGCTATTGAAGCCTTTATAGGTAATAACATCGTGTAGTTGACTGTCAGTTTGCTCATTGCACTGTTTTTACTACAGAGCCGATTGGAAGTATGTCTTCCATGGAGGTGAATGTGGACATGCTGGAACAGATGGACCTAATGGACATGTCTGACCAAGAAGCACTTGATGTCTTTTTAAACTCAGGAAGCGAAGACAATAATATGCTTTCTCCCATGCTGGGTATGATACTAGTAATGACAGTGTGCTTAGAGGCAAAGTGATAAATCACCAGAATTGCTCTAATTTGTAATGGATCATGTTATCTCATGAAACATTATGCTGTACATAGATTGAATATTTTTCAATAGTGGTTTTCAAAACATTAATATTTAGTTGAAGTGCAAGAGAGCTTGCTGCAAAACTACTTGGTATTTCTGGACTGTCTCTTTTTTCATGTAGTTACTACAGCTTCATGTTGTATTTGTCACAGAAGGGGTAGGTGGTGTGTTACATACTGTGTTTAAGGTGCATTTTCTTCTCTTTAAAGCTAATAGAGGGCATTTTAACAAACATCAACAGAAATTTTGCAGTAGGTAGGTTTTTATTTTTAAGACTGCTTTCTTAGAATTTTTGCAGAATGTTGGTGTTTTGAAGTGAATTAGGACCAGTTGTATAGTGCAAAATCTTCAGTGAGAGAGGTTCAGAGACGTGGTTCAACATAGCAGTCCATATTATAAAACATGAGAATGTTCTGGAAGCTTCTAAGTACTGATTCTGATACTGCAGCTCTTTCATGTAGCCTACTTACTGCTAGTAATGTTAGTTAAATTGGATTAAATTAATCTTAATCCAAAAATTTGTTTACGTATTCTGATGAACAAAACCAGATTTACGTTTTGGCAAGTTTGCAGCATGATGCTTAAAACAGGGAATTAGTAATACTGGATACTTTATCCACAAGGGAAGTGTGCTTTCTTAATCAAAACTTTATTTTAGTACTAAAATCCTTTTCCCAAGAGCCAAAACAAGTTTTCTTGGGGGAGATGATGAAGCTCCTTTAAATGTACTTGGATTTCTTTTCAAATTATAGGTTCAAATATTTTTATAAAACTACTTACAACGAAGAAACAGTGTACTTTAAATCCTGTACTTTATTTAGGGATATATAAAGAAAAATGTTAATAATATCCTGGGGTCATTTTCTTTCTCCCGATGTGAAGGTGATTATGACCTGCTGTGAACATGAAAAGCATATGGTAAGTAGTCAAGGCACACTTGACTACTCAAGGTTTTCATGCCTTATTGAAAAAACTGAATTCAGATGGCTGGTTTTGGATAGGCATCCAATTCATGCATTATTAAAGGCGATCGTTGTTTAAGCATGCGAGTAATTACAGAAGCTAGGACTGCTTTCCCCTTGCTGGATCTTTGGCAGATGTTGGACCAAGCAGCTTTGTGTCTTAACAACAAACAGTCTAAGTGGATTATCTAAGGAAGTGTAGACACTACAAGGTCTGGTTGCTTTTTCCTAAATAGATGTAAAACTTATTAGCCTTTGAGAAAAAGATGTCATTTATTTTGTGCTGTGATGTAACTATTACAGTGTGTATGTATAGACAGTCTATATATATATTTACTACGTATAGGCACGTACTCTGAAATACAATGTACCAGCGTTCTAGCATTGTAACTTAACGCAGAGGCTGGATAGGCTTGCAGCAAGACTTACTCCTCTGCCGTTACTACTACTACACTGTAATAGTCTTGTCAGTCTTACTGTTGTGGTTCCAGACAATTTTTTTCCCCCTCTGAACGAGAAGGGATTTTTGTGCTTGCTTGAAGGATCTTGCACCCTAGGGTCAAGCCAAATGCATATGTTAGTTCTTCATGCTCAGAAAAATGAGGTGGCTTAAAGATAACTCTTCGTTTTGCTGCCAGTGGAGAGCTGGGTTGGTCAGGGGAAGATTTGTTTCACAATTTTACTGAACACCACAGAACGCAGGTAAGTTATTTTAGTAATTGCTAAAAATGAAAATCAGCTCAAGGCATTAAAACGTTTTTAAATTAGTCTTGCTACAAACGTCGTCAGCTTATGGGCATTGGGTTTGCAACGGTCTATGATAGTAAGTGGAACTGAGAAATTTACTCGCCTCTGTCACTCCAGAAAACTCCTTCCGTGTGTTGTGTAAATTAATCTAAGGCATGTTGGTGTGCACAGCATAGAGACGGGTGTCTTTAGAAACATCTTCCTGGTATTGTAGTACGTCAGTATCACTTGTCTTCACTATAAAGTCGCGTACTACCCGAGGAAGCAACGCAGCAGACCTGCTAGACATCCTGGACTGACCCCGTTGGGTGGACTGGCAGGGTGTTTCCAGTCCAGGCAGGTTGGTTGGTTGGTTGTTGGAGTTGTGAGTGTTGTACCAGAGGTTTAGCAACTTGTGTTTAAACTGGAGACCTACCGAGGGCAAGTTTCCCTCTGGAGTTCTTGAGTCCCAGGGAGGCTGGAACAATGTCACGTACAGGGCTACTTGCTGTCCAAGCTTAAGCCCAGAATTTAAGGTTGCAGGTCATTAGGGCAAGAAATGTGCTGGAGCAACAGCTACTGTGCCTTTCAGTGTCCGGTACAACAAGCTTCTGTTGCCTCCAGATGCTGTTGTGACTGTTTTCTTGTTACCATTTGACTTGGATGCTTGGTAAGGGGATGGGGACCAGTCATAGGCCAAGGTAGTGTGAGCTACTCTGCAAACAGCCTTAGCAGAGTTAAGGTGTAGGGATTAGCTCGTCTCTGGCCGAGCTTCTTGAAACCTTTTTATATTAAATCCCACAGGATTTTTTAGAGCATTTTCTCACTAAGGTTTCTCAGTGCTGAAGCTGGGCGCCCTGACTATGGAAAAACCCTTCTTAGCCATTAATTGGGAAGGAAAAAAGGGCTTTATTTGGCAGATCACGTAGAAAGATTTGTTTAGATGTTTCCCTGTTTTTCCTTTTACTGCCAGGAATTGTCCAGAGAAGAGGATCTAAGACAATTTTGAAATCTTAACTCTCAAACTGGAGTTACATTACAGTGACCTGGTGTAGAATTAAGTCTTTTTGCATAGGATATGGAGGAAGCACAGTCTTAAGATCCTCTTCCTGTGCATGTGAGCTGTGATACAGCTTTACCAGAGGAACAAATTCTTTCATGCTGTGGGCAAGAATTTGTTTTGCATTTTGAGTTTTAGCCAAAATTGGAGATTACTGTTATTGCCTCTCTCCCAGTTGTCATTTATTTATTTATTTATTTAACTTCACCCAGGTTTATTTGTGTCATTCTGTTGGACAGAGTTTGTCTGGAGGATTTTCCTGTTGGTGATGATTCTCGGCACATGCTGAAGTCTGAATGGACTTCAGAGTTGGGAGGATTAAGTGGTCTTGGCTGACAGGCAAACTGGCCATGAGCTGTGTCTCTTCACAGTCAGGATTTAGTAGTCTCACAATCTTACCTTCTCCATCTCAAGTGTTAGCAATATCAGAAACAGATTAAAACCAGCCTGTGGCTTGTATTTGAGAACAACTTGAGAAAGGCCAAAAGCAGCTTTGTGTTTCGGGAGGGTTTTTTTAATGGTCTTTTGCAAAAGAAGCAAAACAGCCCGAATGCAACTCATTAAGCACCGTGGAGCTCAGTTAGTATATTGACTTCTCAATTCACTTGCTGAGCCACAGCTTGATTTTTGTCGTTGTTCTTCTTTTTCCAACTCTAAGGGCCCGACACCAACACCTACGTGAATGAGATAAGTCTGCAGGTTCCCAGCCAGTCCGAATTACGCCAGAAACTGTCTTCCCTGTCGTCCACCTGCACCGACTCTGCCAGCCAGGACGCCAGTGAAGGAGAGTCTCCCGTGGTTCAGTCTGATGAAGAGGAAGTTCAAGTGGACACTGCTCTCGCTGCTGTAACTGAGAGAAAGGGTGCTTCAGATGTTAGTGATGAAAGTGACTCTCAAACTATTTGAATCTTAAAACCATATCCTTTAAGAATGACTTCTGAATGAATGAACAAGTGAATGAAGAGCTTGCCTGTGTAACAATTTGCTAACCAAGCGTTAACAGCCAGATCTTTTTACTTAGTCATACTGCCTTTTTACAAAATTGCCAGTCATGTGGAGGTTGGTTTTTAAAAAAACAAAATAATGCCTAAAGCACACACACTTTAACAGTAGTCTTGGGGCTCAGGGGAGCAGTAAAACTATTGTATATACTATGTATAAGAGAATTAAAGCAGAAAGATACAAGTTACTTTGACCACTAACCTTTAAATGGCTGATTGGAAATCCTTAGACTTGATGTGTAATACTGAACCCAAATTGTTCCTTGCATGTTTTCAGCTGCTGCAACTGAAGATTTAGGATCCAAACCACAATGAAAAGTTATTTTCTACTCTTTACTACCTACTGTCTGCCTACTGCCTTTGTCTACTAAAGCAGCAGTGTCTACTCTCTCACACTTCTTATTCAGGACCAACTTAGTTATTATAGGTGTTAAGGAAAAAAAGAAAAAAACAAAGAAACGGAAAAGGAGGAGAGATGCATATTGAAATGTTACACTCCTCGTGGAGCAGGTATCTTATCATTGTATAAACTTACTCCTCTTTCGAGATAAAATAAAGTATTTCTATCCCACCCATGTCTTTTACTTGATTACCCAAATATTTTATCCATGACAGTGAACAGAGGAGACTAATTCAGCCATCAGAAAAAAAATGGTTATTTATACTGAGCACCAGTGTAATTTACTTTTCCATGGTAACATCTGTTTGACTACACTGATGCAAGCCAGCAATTTAAGGGCAATAAACCTGAATTAATTATAAAGCGTGTACATTTTAAAAGCTTTAGGACCCATAGCCATCGTCATCTTACTGCCACTTTTTTTCTGCAGTCATTTTTCTCTCTAAACTCGAGGTCTGAACGTGTCTAACACCTGTTTCTTGTCAAGTCTCACGCTCTGTTTGCAGGGATCTGCTCTCCTTTGAGAAGGCTCCTGGCTCCTGCTCTTCACGCGCAGAGGGAAGGAATGTAATCAGAGACAGCGTAAGTAAAAGGACGAGCTGTGATGTAAATCCCTTCCAAAACCCACCCTGACACAGCTAATGGTTGGGAAGGAGGCGTCTCCTGCTGCTCGCCAGCTGGGAAGTGGCCAGTTTCCTTAGGGATTCACTCTGCCTCCTGTTACCTGACAAAGGGTTTCCTGACCCCTTGCTGGGAAATGAAAGCTAGAAGCTCTCTACTTACAATTAGATATTAACGATATTTTCTTGAAGGAGCTTCCTTTACTCACTCACTTTCCAGAAGACAGACAAAATGTCCAAAAAAGTTTTGTTTTTTTATTAAACCTCGTAGTACAAACCTGGAAAGTAAACAAAAAACTGGCAATAAACAACATGAAGTCTTTCCTTACAAGGAAAGAGAGCAGAGCAGCGCTAATAAATTAAATGTCAAACTGTAAGCCATAGTCAGAAGTTTACTGTCAAGAGGGAAAAGTACACAGCAAGGCCATAAAAACCAGACAACCACATTTGAAAACACTTGACTCTGTTTATGTTATTGTTAAATATTCCAAAACAGTTCAGTCTTCTGCAACAACAACCAACAAATTGTATTATAGGACTTTCCTGACAGTCACCACTGGCAAGCTCAGTGCAATATGGGTAGCTACGGTATCGTTGAATTCAATTACGAAACAAAACAGTTTGTGAAAACATTTTCCCTTTTTTATTCCACACATACTGTACACACAACCAGAAAAGGGCAACAGCTACTCCATTATTATTTTTTGTTGTTGTTCAGTGATGTAAGCAGCACTTATAAATGTTACAAGAAAAACCCTGTAAGCATCCAATCCAACCGATGAAGAAAGTGAAACGTAAGGCTTTTCTTCATCTTGTCTCTTCGCCGTCCCTCCCCCCACCCCAAGAAAAGGCTCAAGTATTTAAAAAAATTTACAGGCATATGTACAAAAGGTGTGATTTTTTTTTTTTTTGTTACAACATGAAGAGAAAAAATAGACAAGATGAAAGCAAATGCATTTTCACATTCAAAAGAAATATGCAGACCTGCTAGTGGCTCTAAATGTGATCATATAATGAAACAAATTCAAAACAAAAATTAATGCTTGACTGTGTAAAGGTGTGAAAAAACAGCAGTGGAATGGGAATGGAATGTTAGAAAGATTGCACGTCTATGACAAAAGAAGCACTTATGGCTTCAATCACTTTTTTTTTCTTTTTTCTTTTTTTTTTTTTAAAGGATGCTATTGAAGGGTTTTTGATAAAGTAGCCAACAGCACCAAAAAATAACAGAATGGATTTCCTAATGAAATCAGGCACAGTTTTCCCTCACATGACTCCTCAAGGCAGGCAGTCTTTTTTCCTCCTTTTTTTTTTTTTTTTAATTTTTTATTTTTCCCCCTCAAAACAGATGCATAGTGATGTGCTGGTAAAAGAGAACATACTCCAAATCTCCTCCTTTTGCCTACAGTTAGGAAACAAAGTCCATCTTCAGCTGCCAAAACCTCCCAAAGAAAGTGTGTATTCTCCAATTTAAAAAATTACAAAACTTATCTTGCTGTGACAGAATAAAAGACAGCCAAAGTAAAGCAATTTCTTTCAAGTTTTTGTCTCCTATCCCTTTTCTCTCTAGAAAAATCTGCTCACATGACTGGAGAACAAATTATAAAACACATCAAACTTTAACCTATTCAAAAAATGGGTTAAAAGCCTTTTTTCACAGTTACCAAAAAGGCTTTTTATTTTTTCAGCCATAGGGACAATACAAATTAATATTTTATCAGCCCCTTGCCGGTTTTAAAACAGTGAACATACGGCAGTTTAAAAAAATCAGACTGCTGTATCTATCTATTCTAAGTACAAAAAAAAAAAATTCAACAGTTTAATGCTAAAACAAAATTAGTTCTCTAAAACCAGAAGAAAATCTTCTTTAGAGCTAGTGCAAAGACAGCTTGTATTCTACAGCAAGTACTCCAAACTATGGTATAATAATTACAAAAAATATATATAAATTGACAAAATGAGAGTGTTGGCATCTTCAGGATTAACTTGAAGCACTTTTGGATGAACTGGAGGATGAAAGCCTAGATGATGGCACGTCAACTGTCGCTCTCTTACGAGGTCCTCTTTTTGGTGTAGGCTTGCTGATACAGTTCTCAATGCTGCCGTTTTTACCAGATACTTTTCCACAGATTTGATTGACCAGACTGATTATTTGCTCCTGTTCAGGAATCGGGGAAAAACAAAACACAAATTAGCATCTGCTCTTTCTCCAGTCACTTCTGATGCACTGAGAGGTTAGCGCTGCCTTTTTGACTAGGGGATGGGGGGGGCAAATCTATATATTCACGAGCTCTGCAGAAGCTTGGCTCATATATGACTTACAGTGAGTAAAAAGTACTGTGTAGGGGTCCCAGTACTGCCCTTGCTGCAGCTTCACCCCCCAAAACTTAAAGACAGTAACCAGCAGAATTGGAAACACCTGAGCTCCGGCCCCTGAGCAAGACTACAGAAGCTGGGCTGCAAGGTTTTTTCCCTAGGGTTCAGGAATGTTCTTTAGATACAATTTAAAATCTACTGCTGAACAAAGTTATAAATGCCATAAATTTAAATCCACAGTAACATAGATTATAATTTACTATCTACTAAATATTTCTTTAAGAAAAAGATGCCAGTTTTTGTTTGTGACATTGTCATTGGTTACAGGATGCTGCTTTTGTTTGATGCTGCGTAGGGTCTCTGGGTGTCCAGCTGCTCTGAGCTGGTGCATAGAGAAAGCCGCTCGCTGCCACGCAGTAAAAAGGGCTACAGGTCCATGGCACAAGGCTGAGGACAGAAGGAGTCCTTGAACTGCACATCAAAGTGCCATGGCTAAAACTCCACTCCTAATTCCATTACATTCAGGGATTTGATGAAGTTTGGGCAGTGGGAGGGAGATTATTTTGAACTGGCTGCCCCATCCTAGTAAGAATGTTGAGAAATTATTTTTGTGCAAAGTTGAAACGGCCTCTTAATTAAGTCTACCTAACAGTTAAAATTAAATAGCTTTAACAAATGGCATTTGACATGCAGGTTATCTCTCTCCCCATTCACAGCCCTCCAAAAGAATTCTGTAATAGTAAGCAGGTGTTTGGGGAAGAAAAAGAAAAAAAATATCATCATCATCCAGTATTGAAGGAGAGGTTTTCTTACCTTTCCCAAGTGCAGCTTAAAATAGCTACTTTGCAATTATAAAACCTAGCAAAAATAATTACTGTATGTGATTCTGCTGGAAAGGGCGGCTTAGAAAACCTCAACAGAATTTACCAGATCTGTAAAAACACAGCACGTAAGGGACTGAATAATCTCAAGAATAAGAGAAATACATTAAAATTTATGAGTAACTTCCTGAAACTCTGCAGTGTTTATCATCTCATTACAAAGGCAGTGTCACTGTTGTCTAGGCATCGTAGGTTGTACTTGTTCCTATCGACAGTACCTGATACCACAGCTGAGTCTACAATTGAAAATGAACAAAGCCACAAGGACACGATCATCCTTAGACTTACTTTGACCTTTTGGTTCCCCTTCCCACTCCCTCTACATGGATACGGCAGGAACCTGCTGAAAAGCCCGTCTCAAAAAGCTACTTGTGCCAGCACTGATCTCCAAGAGCTCGTTTTGTAATTTCTCCCCCACTGCTTCCCTCTCCACGGCTCGGGGTAACCGTAAAATGCTCCCCCACTCTCTGCTCCCCACCCACCCCCGGTCCCAGAGGAGGTAGCACGAAGTGTCTTCACTCACTGCAGGGCAGCGTTAGCCCAGAACCCAGGCACGCTCCCAAACCACCAACTTGAGCCCTGTGATTATTCATCATCACTCCGATGGCTTGAAGCCATTACCAGACCCTCTCATCTACAAGCTTGCCTCAAAGAAGGTTCAGGCTGGACTGGAGTAAGTTGGTGTGACCTTTCAGATACTGACAGATAAGTTATCCTGAAGTACAGAAGTTCCAACGCATTAACCAGTCAAAGGGTAGCCTCATGTTCTGCAGCATCTCAAAGCATTAAATGGCTTCTCTGTTCTCTAACGCATATTCGGGCAGTTTAAGCTTCAGGTTTCATCTTTGTAATCGTATATCGCTCTATTTCTTTTACTTAGACCATAATAAAGTGCCGCTGTCTCACATCAAAGAAAAATAAAAAACCCCACCAAACAGCAAAGCTCAGTCTCCTGAGGTGTCAGCAGGACAAAAGCAGAGCTAAGTCTAGTCCCGAGTTTTCGGTATGAAAGCCCCCTCCCAGCATCACAGAGCTGCATCCTACAGACCTCATCGTAACGGTACATCATTTTCAGTCCCCGACAAGACTTCTGTTTTTCCACATGCCGAAGGGCACACTCCAAGCAGAAGACAACATTTTCGTTCTCCTGTACAACCTATAAAAACGCAGAGACGGGAGGAGGGAAAGCGCAGTGAGCTCAAACTGTAGCCGTGTCACACACACACCATTTCTCATTGTAACCTGGGAATTAGTAAACCTGTATTTTACTACAAGTTAGTGGAAGGAGGCGTAAACAAGAAGCGTTACACATTGTGAAATGATCGAAAAATGTGTAAGAAGAAATGCACATCGCTTTTGGAGTGCTAATGTTGGCAAATACGTACAGGTTTTTAAAAAACCACCAACAGTAACGGAGGCCAAATCCAAATAATGATATATGCATAAAGCTTGATTGGTATCTACAGATTTCCTGAAAGCAGCCGTTTCCCATTACTTTAAAAGCTGTCTTCAGTAAGGATGGAGTCAGAAGCTTGGCCACAGGATTCCTCAGCTCCTGCCTTGCTCAGCAGAGCTCATGTTTGCTCTGCTGGCCACCTGCCAAGCCTACAATTTCAGCTTGGAATTTGACAACTGAGTTGACTTCTTGTCCCATATCCCTTGTTAAGAGAGACAAGGGAAAAAATCCTTCCCTCGCTTATACTTACTCCAGAGCAAACGGACCACAATTAAGAGGTTTTGGTTGGCTGCTTTTTAAAACAGACTCATTTTAAAGTTACTTCAAACTAGTGCTGCTTAAACATGTCTTAGTGCTCAGTGCTCTAAAGACATGGATAAACTCAGCTTATTTTGTCCCAGGGACATAAAGAGCTACATCTCATCATTTATCAGTTACATTGTATTTCCATCAAAAACCTAACATTTATAACCAAAAAAACCTGGCAGATGACAGAAAGACAGACTGAATATGGATTCACGTGCACTGTATTATGTTTATTTAAATATCTGATCTTGGAATTAGGTGGTGTGTTAAGTTACGGGAGGGGCTTTGGGTATTTTTAATGAAATGGCTGTATCTTTAGGTGTTCTGCACACAGCTAAAAACCTGAAAGCGTCACCACAGGGGTTAGCACGCCTTCAAAAGCCTGTAGGCAATTACTTCTAAAAAGAGAGAAAATTTATGGGCGTGACATCTATTTTTGCACTGACAGGTTGGCAAACAGCATCACGGCTTGGTAGACAGGATACAGCCGCAGGGAAACTGCTGCAGCACGGGCTGTAGGTGCATCCCTGAGACTTGGGGCATGTATTTGAGTTGCTGGCTCAGCCCGAGAACTGTTCTGCCACGACTTACTGGCAAGGGGCAACCTGCAGGTATCTCTGCTACCCCTTCCTAGTGCAGCGCAGACGCTCTCGTGGGTGTCGGAGAGCGGCTGGGTGACTAGTTCATCCCTCCATTAGGATGCCGGCTGACACTAACCATTGTCTTCTGTCACCGTCTTCTATCACATAAGGTGATAAAAAGTTCTGACACAAAGCAAATCACCATCTCTGCATCTCGTGTGGTGTGCAGGAGATGACGCCGTAGTTATGTGTTGTCTCTCAAGTGCTTGTAGCCCGATACAGTATGTTATAAACAGAACAGGGGGGACTGTACCCCAGCGGAGGCAAAGGATTTTACTCACCATGGACAGATAGCACAGGTGCTGACAGATCTGACATCTCCTCTCCGACGTTTCTAACTGCAACCACTTTCGAGGCTTTTTCTTTCCATCCATCCCCGTGCTGCTGCTGTCGTGGCTGCCGTAGCGCGCTGAAGAATGGAGACCTGCCTCGTAAAGCTGCCGCCGCTGCCTCAGCTCCGTGTCCCTGTGAACGTTTTAATGCAATTAGACATCGGCATCCCCTCACGGCACCGCAAAGCCATCTACAATCACCCTTTTACCACGGTCGTCACTGAAACCTGAACTGCACACAGCAAAGCCCTGAGTGGTGTTGGAGGTTGGTGCCATTCCCCGCGCACGGCGAGAGCCCGCCACCACCACCGAAACGGGCCCTAATTGCAAAAGCCGTCTCCCAATTTTAACAGCGACCACTGTATCAAGCCAGCGGTTCTCAAACTGCTCCACAGGGAACTGGGAACTGCCGAGTACTTCCTGGAGGTCGATGGTGCTCGGGGCCACGTGGAGAGTTGGGAGATGTGGCTAACATGACTGTCATTCCTGAAGTTGCCAAAAGCCACCTTGAGGAGGAGGAGCTGTTGCTGTCAGGAGTAACATTGCCACCTTCATCAGGAGGCAGAGATGAAACAAGGACCTGCTGCCATGAGGTGCTTCAGGCAGGAAAGGGGAAGCAGGGCAAGTGATTGTGCCAAAAGATGAGGATCTTGCTGTACACCCAGGGGAAAAAGAAGGAGATGTCATTTAAGAATAAAGACTAAGCCCTCCAGCCGCCCTTCACCCACGGCATCCACAAGGTGGACAATACCTCCTATGCTGGACTACACAGCATTAGGACAGCAGGCTGGGTTGGAGCTGAGTGGAAGACGGCAAGTGTGGAGTGAGCTGAGCAGATGGAAGGGGAGAAATAAAAAAATCTCACCACCAGACACAGGTGAAGATGGGAGGAGAGCCAAGCTAAGCAAATGGCATGGGCAAACCGAGCGACCAGGGCAGATCAGGAGAGGAGGCAGCAAAAGAAACAGCACAAACAAGCAAAGCAAAACAAAGGGAAAAAAATATGGTACAGTGTCCCACTTTGGTTGGTTTTTTTCAAGTTTTGTTGTTTGGGCTTTTGTTTTACATAAGCAGCCACAGGAAGGACCAATATGCTCCAGAGAATTCCAACCTAAGCATAAGAACAAGTTTGAGAACCACTCTGATAGAAGTTGATGTGATCGTCTACCAGCGAGCACCAACATTTCTGTTTCACCTTTTGCACTTCAGACTTTTCCTCTTCAAGGAAAAAAAAAAACAAAAAACAAAAACCAAAAAAATTGGAAGTGATTATTCCCACAGGGGAACCAGCTGCAGGTAAAGCAGTCAGCACACCTCTTTGTATTTCTTTATGAACACTAAAACAACACATGGGCTGGTTTCCCCTTCAATATGTCATTGGAAATTTTCCAAATGAACATGCTATAGTTAGTTAAATACAGTTTGTAGATTCCATTCATCAAAACTTTCTTGACATCTCGAGTACCAGTTGTCACAAACTTGAAAGATAGGTAGGAACTACATGGTAGGGAACAAAAGAGAAGATCATTACACACGAAGCCAGGCAACATTATATTTTCTTTTTTTACCTATCTTAAGAGAATTCCTAAACACGGTTCCTTAATACTGGAGAGAAAAAGGAGTGTGAAGTTTTTTTTCCTTTAAAACATTCAAGTTGTAATGCAAGATACATTAGCGCCCATGCCTAAGTTGCTCACTTACTCAGTGGTTTAGATCAAGAAAACTTTCTCTATACAAATACCTTCTAGCACTGTAGTATAACGACCTTGATGCTGAAGACAAGGGTTCCTGGTGCAAAACCCATTAGAGGCATGGATTGACAGTGGCTACTGATGCCGAGAGGCTGAAAAACTGAAGAAAGGTATTTAACCACTTGGCACCACGTAGCTCACCTAACGCATCAGGAAATCTTAACTCTCAGCACCAAGAATCAACAAAATAAAAACCCAAGGCAAACTGTAGTTTGAATTCTTTGATGGCGCCCGAAGTAGGGAATTCTTAGAGCAAGACATCCTAACCACGGGCACTCTACCATCAGGTACAGCCAAGGAAACTGCTTCTTCCACATGCGGCTGTCTTCAAGTACGTTTGCTGGGCTTTGGCTTGGTTAAGTAAGTGCAAGACATGTCTGAAATGGTTACTTACGTCATCCACCTCTGGAGTCTGTCAATGAAAACAAAATAGGTACAACAGGCCCCCAATTCGTTACCTGAGCTCTCCGAGAAGGGATGATATCGTACTCAGAGTCGGCCCATTTTCCTTTTTTGCTTCTGCTGTTGCAATCTGATAAAGCAACTTCTCCATTGAAAATGGTTTGGCTATACGTCGTCTCTTCATTTCCTGGGACAGAAATTGCCCAATTAGTAGAGCAAATTTGAAAATAAAACGTTACGAAGAATTAATTCACTGTAGCAAAAAGTAGCCTTTTAAAACCACCAAAAGTATTAGCTTTCCATAGTCTGAGTTAAACTAAGTATTTCGGTTCCAGTTTACAGCACTAACTTCACAGTGAAATAAATGCTAATTAGAAACCAGTCCTTTCAGTCAAAAGCCTGGTGCCTGAGTGTTTTGCTGAATTGGGTCTTCCTGTGGAAAGGACTATGAGACATGATTTACTGCACATGCTTTAGGTGAACCAATGCCACAGAACAAAACTTGAGAACCTAAACCAAACGCGTGCCACCAGACGGTCACAATCAACTGCTTCCTCAGAGAATCCTCTAGTGCCTTTTATATCTAACGTTTTGATTTCATTCAAAGTCACCAGCAAACAGAAAAAAAATAAAGTATCTGCAGTGCACGATGGCATATAAGAACTCAATCTGTATGCTATCTTTTCTTAATATGCTTTACTGTGAAATTTAATGCAGAGAAAAGGTAGGCAAAGCCTGCGTGTTCAAAGAGAATGAAGCAAAATGCAAGTATTCCGGTGTCACCGCATTTCAGATATACCCTTTTTAAAAAAAAAAGTAAAAAAACTTCATCAGTGAAAAAGACAAGGATGGGAGAGGTGTCAAGAAAATGATGGAAAAATAAAAGAAGGATGCCCAGGCACAGATTAGCATGCAGCTCACTGGAGGAACCAACAAACACCTCAAAATTCTCTCCCTAAAAATTCATTTTTCCTTTGGAAGCCAAGAGGAGTAACCCAATCACTTAAGCTCAGTAATACACTATCTAAACTCTCAGCCACCCAGTAAAATCTATTCTTATGACCTGCTTGAACCTCAGGACTGCTGTTATTTTGCAGCTTTTAAAACATTTTAAGACAAAAACTAGCAAAACAGGCAGACGTCAGGGAAAAGAGACAAGAAGCAAAAGAGGGGGCATTGGTTCTGCTCAGTTTTGCCTGTTACTGGTTCCTCTCTGTGTAAGGTTTTAAAGCTACGTCTTTCATTCCTGTCAATATGAACTGAGTGATTTTGGCAACTTAATCCCGTTCCATAATTCTTAGGTAGGCAAATTCTTTGATTTACTGTGCAGCTGGGAAAAGGCTAGTTTTCCCAGTGCCTGAAGAGGTATGTTTTGTTTTTTTATCGAGTCAGGGAGTTTTCAGATGACACTAACACTGGAGTGTAATGTGAAGGTGCCATTTTGGTTCGGAGTTAAGTCCACCAAATACCTGGTTGGCACAAATAAAACCGAAGATTCACCTTTAGCCTTAATTTATTCTTTTTTTCACCCTGTTTAGTAACTCTAATTACATGCGCTTGGTATTTCTTTTATCAGAACCAATATACCATAAAATTCATCATTTTTAATAGTACCAATTGCATGCATTGAAGTGGTAACTACTATATATATCATAAAATGGACTAGTAACCTTTACTGACCAAAAAGGGTTCTTCAGAAGGTTCTGCTAGAGCCTGTGCGGGGTCAGAAGAGCTGCACTTGTAGGAGTAGTTTTGTTGTGCGTCAGATTTGCTTTGCGTGTTGGCTGAGGCCACCTAAGAACAGGCACTCCAAGGCAGATCAAAGGCCCACGGGGGCACCACACGCAGCCAGGATAAAAGGTGACAGTGGGTGGCTGGAGTAAAAAGCAATGTACCCTCCTGCTGGCTGGCAGCGCGGGGACATCCTGAGCCCACGACAGGGGCTGTCTTGAGTTTAGCACAACTCACTGCATCTCTGCATTTATCTGAATTTCTGAATCCACATACATTTTTCTCTTCCATGCTGTGCTGAAGTACACAGATAAGTATTTTAAAAAAGACTTTTGCTTGCTTTTGACCTACTGCCTGATAATTTCTTTTAATGACACATTTTTCAATGTTATGAAAGTCAGTGAACACTCATATTGTAATTATCACCCTGCCACTTGTGATCTTGTCTTACTATCATATACGTCTCTCAGTGATCTATTTTCCAGGCTGAGTAATCTTACATTTAATACAGAGGCTCATTCGTACCTGTAATCCCCAATCACCACTGTGCTTTTCCTAGTTTCTCTCTATTCCCTTTGCAGTTAGGGAGTCAGTGTCCAAGCCATGGCCATTCCAAGAGCCTACCCAGTGCCATAGTGATGTTTCTGCTTTGTTCTCTGTTCTCTCCTTGAACATTCCTAACATTCAGATATTATTTTAAAACCTCTCCAGAGCACTTGGCTGGCAGCTCCACAGGAAGCCAAAGACTTCTTTTTCTCAGTATCAAGAGCTCATTTAGAGCCCATCGCTGTGTCTGTCAAATTAGGATTATTTTTTGCTCCCGAGTAATACAAAATTTATCAACACTGAGCTTCATCTACCCTTTTCTCACTCAGATCAGTATCATGAAATCTCTCTAACACCTCATAGCTTTAATTTTTGCTGTCAGTAACATTAAGTTAATGTTACTTACAGATGTAACTGCAATTAATATCCCCAGTATAAAAGATTAGTTTTGCTATTCACTTCCCTTTCTAGGTTATTTACAGACATGTTGAACTGAACTGGTCTTAGTACAGATTCCTGAGGAAGATGGTGAAAGATCTTCCTCCATGATAAAAACTGACCATCTGTTCCCATTCTCTGCTTCTCTTTAAAATTTTGGTGCATAAACCTTCCCTCTCAACCTGTGGCAGGTTAATTTCTTTAACAGCATCTCCTGAGGAACCTTCCAGAAATGCTCACAGACTCTGTCAACTGGTTCTCTTTGTCCACACACCCTTCCAAAAGTTTCAAGGCCTGGGGGCCTCAACCTCGTTGCAAAAGCCCTGTTGATCGTCCTGGTCTCACTCTTTCCTACATTCATTTCTTCTTTTGGCCTTTAGGAAGTTCTTCTTTGAAATCTCTTTTCGGTCTGCATTTGTGTGTATTTATACACATCTTGCTAGAGTGACTGTTTTACTTGCATTTTTATCTTATAGACACAAAAGGGATTTTTTTGGTCTCATTTCAAACAGACTCCTTTCTCCTGGTGTTCAGCCATGCCAAGCTCAGTGGGGGTTTGCCTTCTGCAAGTTTTTTTTTGCTAGGCAACATGGATGTGTTGCGAGCCTCTAACACGGCATCTTTAAACAATTTCTTTGCTGCACGCACACGCTTAACCCTTCTTTCTGCATTCTCAATTTAAGAAGCTTCCTTGGTTTTATGCGAGGCTGTCATTTGAAATGAAACACCACAGCAGTGGTGGATATTTTGCGTTTTACTCCTCTTTCAAGGTTCTTAATCTCTGCTCACCATCACAGTGCAGCTATTTGATGGTGATGTTTTGAACTGGGCTCCACCATTCCTGAGAAGCGAGAGATCAGTTTCTTCCCCTTGCATGGATTTCCTGACTTGCTGCTCCCCGAAGCCTCTTCAGTTCTGGCATCACACACCGACACAACCACTGTCCCAGCCAGGGGGAGGAAACCAGCATTTCCCGTTATCACCCTGTGTCCTGTCCTCAAAGCTTCTCTAATCTCCTTTGGTATGACACAAGCTACATCTACACACCACCCAGCATGGCGAAGCAGGAGAAGGGGATGTGCAGAGCGAAACAGTCGATGCTGAGGACACAAACACCCACTGGACATGTATGTGAAAGGCCAATAGCTTTACTTCAGAGCGGTCTAGCCTGGTTCTGTGGCCACACCACCACCAGCGTTTGGAGGACATCGGGTATACTTCTGGAGACCCATTTGGTTTCATCTGAAAGCAACCCAGTCTGCTCAGGCTAAGACAGCTGTGACAGGAACCAAGGAGTGGTAATCGTGGGGCCTCTTGGTTGGGCTGTCAGGAGCACAGTGCTAACACCGTCATTTTCCTATTGAGGATGGGAAGATCAGTGCACAGAGATCCCGTCACTGCTGACAGAGTTACACCTGGCTTATTTGACTGTAAGTTCTCTTCTGTGTGCAGCACTGCTGCTCCAACAGGGTGACTAACTCCATCTCTCCTACATACTTCTTCCTCTTTTATTATGGTACCGGCTGAGTCTCTTCTTTCCACCGAGCACCTGGTAGGCCCTATTCCACCAAAGCTCTCCTTTAAAGCCAAACATTCCTTCTTTCCAAACCACTAGACCAGTGTGCATTCATTTAGTCCAATATTCTGTTTTCCTGATTCCTAAATGACTTTTACTGCCTTTGCCCAACTTCTTATTCAAGGACATGGAGTTACCCCTTTGCCATTGCAAACACACACTCTTTCACCACACCTGGAAACCTTCTCCCTCATCCTTAGTTTAAAATTTCAAGAGCTCTTAAGGTGTTTTTTAAAAGCCAGCAACCTAGTTCCACAATATGATTTAGGTGAAACCTGTCTGTCCCCTTTATACAGGCCTTTTATATAAACGCCTTTATTCCAACAATTATCCCAACTCCTTATAAACTGAAATCAATGCAATTTCGGATGCAGAATTTCATTTTTTCATATATTAAAGGAAGATTGAGCAGTCATTCAATACATGAAATGAAACAACATTGTTTAGTAATATAAAGAGAGTCACTATAAAAAAAATCAGGTCACAGAATCACAGAAAACAAAGTTAATGTATCAAACAGCTGAAAATTGTCAATATTGCTGCCGAGAATGGACAGACAGGAAGGTACAGATGTTTGACAGAGTTCAGTAATAGTCCAAAAGGAGAATCTTGGTCATTACACAGAACTTCTCACAACCTCTGAAAAGCACAATCCTGGCCAACCTTTAAAAACGGCAAAGTGCCCTGTCAAAGTGAAGGAACCAAGGAAGAATTTCCAAAATTTAAGTGAGTTAGAACACAGGATAGTTTGAGGAATGAAGAGGGGGAAGAAAAAAAAAAAAGGAAAATAACAATACAGTAGGTACAGTAGGTGTTTCCAGAGTTGTTTTGATATAAACTCTTATCTGTGGTTCTTATAAAGTTTGTGAGAGTTATGAATTCACTTTCCAAGGTAGCTTATCATAGAGTGGAATCTGCTGGATTTTCAGTCAGCTTATATTTACCCAGTGCAAAGCTCTTAAAAACTAATCAAAAGAAACTGTTCTTCAGAATTTGAGGCACCAAGAGGAGCTTTTTAATTGCTGCATAGTGATTTCTTTCTCTTACAGAAGTGGCATTTTCACAATATCAAACAAATGTTCAGTAAAACAATAAATACAACATATGGAGTTAATATAATTGTGTACCTTCAGACAAAAAGGTTAGCCCAGGATTCTCATTCCTTACCTACACACATATACAATTCTCACCTTCCCCCAAAATAAATCTGTAATAAAATAACCTTTTATTTCAAACTAAGTTAATATACAGTTAGTATAACCAGGCTGGAAGAATTCCGTTAACCCTAAAAACCAAAAGCTATCTGTGGACATATTACATTTAATTACTTACTAACCACTTGGTCTGAAGCTGTAAATGATCATTTACTGGTGACTTAGCTATAAAACACTACCAAAATAGCATCTGCAACCCATAGTGTATTTGAGGAGGCTGGGAACACAATTAGTGACACATATTCTTTGTCCAAGAACAGAGAAATGTAGCCAAAATCATGACGATTGGGCAATTCACCTGTTTGTTTCTTTGGACAACCTGCCTCAGTTGTGTGAAAAGGGAAGGGGAAGTTGGTTTTATTTACAGCTCGGTATTGGATGGGCTGGCCACTGAACCTAGGGATTTTCAAGTCAATTAAAATTGAAATTGCCCTGATCAACAGCTTTTCCTGAATGAAGGGGCAGAGAAAGACAAGCAATACGCCGTGAGTATTAATTGACTCTGCCTATTGTAGGAGCTAACAAGCACAGTTATTCAGATATTTGCACCTGAGATTCTAATGTTTCTAGAAAACACTTAGAAAAAAATTAATAAGCATAATACAATATATTATTAGCTCTTAAGGGATTTTTGAAAAGCTTCCTCGCAAACTGGTCTGCAGGCATGACAATCTTCTGAATTTTTCAAACATACAGAAGTTTTTAGCTATCAATTTGAAAACACTTGATCGTCTTACGCCTTGCAGAAATTTTTCCTTTGTTTATTGAATAGTCCACAAAAATAGATGTAGTTGCACTAGTCTCACAATATTATCAATCCTGGAATGTCTGGTTTGCTGTCGTTTTAGATGGCAGGGCTTTGAATCCATTTTAACTCTTTTTCTCAACTTACCTTGGCTGTTTTAAAACCCATACTTGTCCACTGGGTGGTAGCAAAGTGCACTGTTTCAGAAACACTATAGCCACAACACACTTTAGACACAAAGGATCCAGGAAAACAGACAACAAACTGCCCGCTCTGCTGTACAGTACGGTGCACCCTGATCCCCTCCTTACACAAGATTTCTGGGGAGATCTAGAAAGACACAAAAGCAAAACAAAAAAAATGGAGAGAAAAAAAAAAGAAAGAAGAAAAAATAATCAGAACTTCCTTATGCAGTTAGATCCCCTTCCTTCCTGGGTACTGCCACATGCTACTATGGAGAAAAGCTGTGCTCTGCTAACAGCTCAGCTCTGTTTGCTTTCTCTCCTCCCTCTGCACATGCTGAAGCTTAGTGTCTGGAGTGAGAATTCCAGAAGTGGCTCTTTTGAAACCAACAGTTTTAACTTTCACTTGCCAAACAATCTCAAACACAAAGCCTAAAAACAATACTATCTACTACTTCAGAAAGTAATGCCAGTCATTCAGTTTTCTACCCAAATCTTTTCAGACTTGGCATTGAATCCACCTTGCTATTGCACTTCTGTTAGAGATGTTAATGGGGATAGCTGAGGCAGTTTTTTAGGTTGTGGGCTCCCAGATTTATACTTCAATGCACTAAATAGAAATCATTATCCACAAAATAAACAAAGGAGCCAAAAATATTTTGAAATCCTTTGAAGGTTTAGGCTTCTCACATCCACGTTGGCATCATAAAAGTGTCAATCATGGCAGATTAATTGATTGCACAACACTCCCCTTGTGGGGTTAAATACATTATGAACAGCATTAAAAATGGACATTTATTGCACTGCCACATTTAATTTTATTTCAACATTTTAACATACGAGCCTCGTTAGAAAAATGTTAAGTGGGTAAATACTGCAAGTAGAAAGTAGCCAGATTTTAACAACAGCCTCTGCCTCACTGTAGTGCAAGACAAAACCAAAATAAATCCCCAAACAACCAGCCTTCTGATCAGCCTCGCGTTCTCAAATGGGAATGCCTCTCTCAGTATTAACCTACCATTACATTACTTTCAAGCATTTCCAGCCCTGGAGTGCCATTGGCTTGCAGCAGGGTATGTACCACATCATCAAGTTTGTTCTCCTCCGCAGCAGGAATGCAATACCTGTTGTTTTGTCAGAGGAAAAGAGAAAGATTTACTGCTGAGTAAATAACGGTCCACAGCTACGCAGTAACAAGCAGTTCAGACCAGGACATTGATTAAAACAAAAAAATTAAACACAGGGTTTCCCACACAGCTCTTTCTGGCAAAACACTGAGGATTCATGGAAAGCTGTTTATTTAGACTCAGTTTGATGGTGTTCGATGGATGTCAAAGAACGCAAAATCCCCAAAACAGAAATGCGAAAACTCAGTGCTCTGTAGAACCAGAGGAGAGAAATCAGCAATGAATGATGTTCGTTTTAATGGCACCCAAACAGCTTATTATGGGCAGAAGTTTGCATCTTATGAGCACCCATAGATGTTCTGTTATCTTTATCCTAAATGGTTATATTTATTACCTGTGCATTAGCCAAAGGATTTCTTTATTTAATAACATTTTCTGTTTGTAATAATCAAGAAACCCCAAACCACCTTTACTGCTAGTACACAAAGTAGTCTAAGACCTTCTTGCCTTGCTTACTAAACAAATCCACATCCCTCCTCTCCCTTGCAACAAAAGAAAGATCTGACTAGGAGCAGCCAAAGCAGCAAGAGAGATTTCAGACTTTGTTGGGTATATGCCGAGTTGCACATCGTCCTCTCCTTTAGAAGCACATGTCCTCTCTGTGCTCCCTGCCAGCAGTGCTCCCTATGCAGAAGTGACAAGAGGTAATGTAGGACTCTCAGGCTTAGCTTCAGACACCCAGAGAACTGCTATTTTGCTGGATGCAGGGAGGCGATATGGTGACAATTAGCAGATGCTCTTGTTTGCACCCTGCCAGAAGGGTAATGGGTTACGTCCACCCAGGAGATACCCGTTCCCAAGATCTGGTAGTTGGTACCTAATGAACTGAGCAGCACAGCTTGGTGGGAAACACAGTGCAAATCCTGGGATTCCCAAACCTGTCTTCAGTTGCTGCCATGCTGGGCTACCCTGTGACATTACTTTATTTGGATTTGTTACACTCAGGCAAAGAAAAAGCATCTCCATATTTATAATGACTTATCTCAGTTCATTTTAAGCAATGAGACCTCAAGCTGGAGCCCATCCGTGCCCATCTCAGACAAACACTCACACACACACACAGACGTTTTTCCAAGCCTGGCAACAAGAGAAGAGAAAGAATCTGGAAAGATTTTTGGGAAAAGGGTGCAGTTTTCCTGCCATCCATCCTGCCTCTCCACCAATTTCACAAAGTGTTCTGCTGGCCTTACAGACCTTGCCAGGACTATAACATGCGCTATGCGCTTATAACATGCACTAATATTAACTCCATATGCATCATACAGTTATCCGGCTGGATTGGTCTGTAGGAGGCTGTACTTGCTATGATTTGAGCGTGTCATTACTGTTCACTGTACTGATGATGACTTTGGTTTGTAAGAACCAGAAAAGATTACAGTATCTACTTCTACAGCTAATTGTAGCCACAATAAGGGCTCTAATGAACTGGTTACCCAGGTGTATGTATGACTGACTCGTTACATCCATATTGAGAACTATAAGGACCTTGCTAAGAAATCCTAGGGTTATAGAGGAGTGAAGTGGAAGAACCTCATCTTGATAAGGATCAAGTCCCAACAGCAATTTTAAATGCACGCTGTGAATCAAATTCTCTGCAGTACCTGTGTATGTGTGTAGAGTATTATTCTAGTTACACTAGAACTCACAATTCTTCATGTACCTATAAAAATGGGAAGTGAGCAGCAGCATAGACTTCCGAGTGTCTTGGGCAGAACAAGATTTTCTTCTTTTAATGGGCACTGAGGATCCTTCCTGAATAAAAAGGTTAAGTCACTGACCTCTGCCCTGCAGGAAAATTGAGTTCTCCTGTGCTTCCTCTTCAGGAGGTAAATCTGAGAGATTAGACAGTGACCTGAGCAATCTACAGGTAAATGAAGCACCACCAATTCTAGCACCATAGGGATCTGTCCTTGGAAGAGAAGAATTCTGGATGGTCAGTGGACTTGGCAAGACAGAGAAGAACTTTGGTGCCCAGTCACCTGCTTTGTTATCACTGAAGCATTCTGTTGGGTTCTCACACAATGCTGTCAGGGCTACTCCAGATATTACACCAGACCTAGAGTTATTAAATTACTCTTTTCCTCAATAAATCTGGGTACTTTATTGCAATATTAAAAGTTGTAATGAGTTCATAATGCATATTAGCCTAACACTTCAGCCTGGCAGCCTTGCTGAAGAATAGCTTTTACAGACATAGGTGTTTTACTTCTTCCTTCTTATGAGCTATTCCTGCTTATATCCTTGTTTCATCAAGGTAATCATCACAAGTACACCTGAAGCTATGTATGGGTATAAGTAAGCCCATCAAGATAAAAACCAAACAGCTTCTTGGGTTTTATTCTTGTTGACTTGGAAAAACAAAAAGAGTAGCCTTCCCTAAAACTCTGGCTGGCTGCATTCAAGTCTCTCCAGTCCCAAAAGGCACGTGTTTTGACATGCACAGTATGAAAAGTGGCCTCAGAACTTAATTACAGGATTCCTGAATGTCTTCCATTCAGAATTTAGTGTCATTTAAGACTAGATGAATGTCATAGAGAGAAACAGACTCACCTAAGGTTCAGGGCAATGTAGTTTCCTTAACAATTTGTTCTGACAGTATATTATTATAAAAGATTACAGATTCCTGATTCACAGACGAGGGGGAAAAACCATGAAGTGGCCAGGACAAACTGACAGAAACTCTCAGGTCTGCAGCATAATCTAGTGTTTACCTCTTGCTATGATCACAAACATTTCTCCAACTTAAAATATTTAGAGAGAGGAGGAGCTCCTGCTTTTATGGTTTCCTCCAAGATTTCAAATCCTTTTTCTGGGCCACGTGCTTTCCCACTGACAGCTGGGTCAGCACCGCTGACATCAGCGCCAGCTAAGAAATACAGGAGTTAAAGGTAAGGGCTGAAGTATACACTTTGCAGGTGAATAAAATGCACTTGACGCTGCCACTGACACCATGGGAACTCCTGGATGCAAAAGGATTCCTGCAGGCCTTCCCCTATCACACAACCCGAGGAGCCAAAGGCTTCTGTAGCTCAGGGTTCAAAAGGGGACTGCTGAAAGGGAAAGAGCTTTTCACCTTTGCAGGGGGGCACCATTTAAACAACTTTACTTTTCCATTTATTGCATTTTCTCTGATCAAGAAGTACAGTTACATTGCCTGTCGTTCATCGTTCTCAATGATGATCCCCTTGGGTAGTAACATCAATATCCCAGGAACCTGGCAGAAAGGCACGTGACGTGCCAGCAGCACCTCCTCCCTCTAATCCCTCCATCAGCTGTTGTACTTTCATTGCAACCCAACTCATCATCATCTGCAGTAGCGTGTAGGCATTGAATTTGGGAAGGATTCACCATGTTCAAATCCACCCATAAGCTGAGTGTTAAGTCTATTTGCATGAAGTGTCTACAAAATATGAAATGTGGCTAGCAGCTAACTGGTGATATCCACAGTGAGACAGTGGAATAACGCGTATAATCATATTAAAAATGATAATGAAAAAAATTCATATGAGAGAAAATACTAGGGATTTGGTAGATACAGAGCTCAAGATATTTTGCATAAAATAAGAAAGCAGTGCCTACTGAAGAGCATGGATTCAATCATTTTACAAGTGACAATATGGAGCTAGATTGACAAGCATGTCTTTGTCAGCCCAAGGAAAGCCTACCTTGACTCACTGTCATTTGGCTTCCATGTCATGAAAACTTTCTATAAACCCTATCTCAAGCAGAAACAGTTTATTTCTAAATAGCTCGGAATACAGTGTGGCAGAGAAAGTGAAACTTTTCTTCCAGGAAATGACGTTTTGTCACCTAAGTTTATGCTACCTTTTACCATTAAAACTGTAATCACATGCAGGGGACCTTCTAGGCGAGATTCATTCATGCAAAAGGCCCAACACAAGCTGCTGTTAACACCAGCCCACAGACAGCCACCCCAGAGAACGTGAAGAAAACAAAACACAGGAATACCTACCAAATGCAATCAGCACCAGTGTGTAAGTAGTCAATGTATGGAAGGTGATTTTGGTCTCGAGACCAGCATGAGGTAGAAAAGACCATGCCAATATTTAGCCAAGGAATTGTCACTCCTAAAACAAAGAGATCGAAAATGAGTTTTGAGTAACCGCAGTTTCTAGTTAAAAGAGGGTTTGAGAGGGCACTTCAGTTGAAAATGTTGTTCTACCTGCGAGCTGACCCTTAAGTTTTAAGTCTTCCTAGCAGAGTAAAATAATTCATAAAGAATCTAACAAATTCAGCATTTTCCACTAACAAAATATCTACTAGCACATTACGGTGCCCCTGAACATATTTGTTTTCTAATAGCTGTAAAAAATCTTGATTCTTTAGAGAATTTACAAGTACCCATAATTCAAGCTCAATGCCATTGATCAGAGGAGGCTCCTCCATGTTGTGAAGTGTACCTGTACTTGTAAACAGGGATCCTGTTTCTCAGCTGGTTTGTTCAGACTCAGCACCTGCACAGGAGACTGAATTATGCTTTCAGATAGTGTTTCCCCCAGTAAATTGCAATGGCACATATGCAGCTGGAGCACTCACGACAAAGAAAACTTGTGTGCTGCTTTGCCCAGTGCTACAGATTAGATTTGCAAGTAAAGAAGTTGCACAGCTCTGTCCTTTATCACCCTGACAACAAAGCAAGAACACTGATGTACTGGCAACAACAGAAAGAGATACTGCAAGTACAACTGGTTCCTCCCAGGTATAGAGTCTTAACTCTTCATTAATTCTTTATCTGCACACCTGCCTTCATTCCTTTAAATGACTCTTGCTACATACAACAGTGTGTCTGCCTGGTCAGCTGGCAAACAGAGGGGCCAGAAAAAGGGAGAAGACTTTGGTGAGTACACCACCACGTTTAGAGGACACTTACAGCTGCTGGAAACATAGAAAAGAGACTTGCTTACCAGGCACAGCACCAAGATGTCGCAGGATGGATCCTGTATTATTAGGAAGGACTGTGAGGTTCCACCCATGCCTGTTTCAGGGGTGACACAGAGGCAGAAACATGTCAGTGCACATTCCTGGTGCCACCATGCCCAGCACCAAGCAGCGCTGCCTGCCTCACGCCCCCACCTCCACGCAGCACAACGGGGCAGCTGGCACGGGTCGACAAAGCAGGCAGATTTGGTGATCTTACCTTGAAAATGGTTCAGATTTTCCCACGGGAAAGCCGCTCCCGTGGGTGTTGGTATCTACTTTTCCACAATGCACTGCTACGTGGCAATCTTTCTGTTCCACTAGCCGCCAATATTCTTGCTGTGGTAAAGAAAGCAATAATGCATTTTTAATTCTCCAAACAAGGTATCGCGCATTAAAATATAAACCCAAGACATTTACAGGGCTTTCATGACCTCAACGTAATTCAACATACAGCGCTGCTTAAAAATAAGAATAGAAATACTTAAAAGTAACAATGAATTAGGAAGACAGAATTTAGATCCTCTTGGCTCCTGTGCTTCAGCACATGACAGATTAATACTTCTTTCTCTCCCCCAGTTCATCAACAGCTTTATTAAAAACGTCAAAAAATTTTAAAAGGAAGAATCAGTACCATGTCTATCTAACCATTTATTTTTCTCCCACGCTAGACAGCCTTAAACTGCTTATGGTTAATGCCTGAACATCAACTGTACCGAATCCCCATGCTCAAATCCCCTGAAATAAAAGCTTTTACCACCCCTTGTCTTGGCCTCACCTCTACTTCAGCTACCGTAGGCTCCTTCGTGAAGCACATGTTCATGATGTTTCTTGCTGTTCGGTAGAAGGTTGTTAAAGAAACAGACCTACCCTGTGGAAAAAGAAAACAGAATTAAAAGTGAAAATTAAAAAACCTGTCTCCATACCCCGTGGCCTCACTCTTGTCCTTACATGCTCAATCCCAGATCATTTCATAGGGGAAAAGAGGACAATGTCTCCAGAGCACACGTGGGTCTAAAGCTCATTTCTCATCTGAGGGGAAAATACCTCAAAAGACACAGAAATTTAATCACATCAACTCACCAACCCAACCATCTAAAAGGCCAACTGAATGTTCCCAGCAGGCCATTTACACTGCTTTGTCCGGCACGATGCTCTGTGTTTGATAAATACAGAAGATTGACATGGCCCAGCTTTCTATGACAGGTTGCAAAGGACCCAGAGTAGGCAACCTGCCTGCATTTTACAATCAAATCCAATAGGTGATCAAAGGACAACGTGGCTATGCTTTTTACATACACAGAAACAGGTGAAAAAGACTTTGGAAATTGAAAGAAACATTCAGCATCTAACTAGTATTGTATGTGATGGAAGGGGGTCACAAAAAGTAGAGTTTACCAAGATTACTGTAATCACCTGCTTACAAAAACTAGTTACGCTCAATTCAATAAAAGCAGTTCAAATGCAAGGAACCAGGACCTGTTGTTACAAGGCTGAGAAAAGCAAAACACAGTAAAATTTCTAAATGAGTGCACTCTTTCTTAGCACTGCTGCAGGAGCTGTACGAGAAGAGAGTCCGAGTTGGTTTTCTGCTTGAGCTACACCTAAGTTTCTGGACATCTGCCTTCACACATACCTGTAACACCAGATGCTCTGGGAAGCACCCTCTGGAGCTGGGAGCATGACAACCCACTTGTTCCTTTCAGCCCAGACATACTGGTATGCCCAGAGAGGGACATCCCTATCACCTTCTCTGCTCCAGGGCAGAACGGACACCTTGGGAAGCTGTGAGCCATGAAAGCTGGCAGGTGCCACACTAGCTGCTGTGGCCATACCGGTTTGTGGCCATTGCTGCCAGCAGAGACCAACACTGCTCTGCAAACATAAAGTTGAAAATATCTTTCCCCCTCACCAGATCTACCGCTCCTTCCTCTAACTCCTATCATGTCCACTGGTTGCCCATCTGAGGAACCACAGACTTAAAAACTCTACGTAAACAAATGTTTCATTACATGGACTATGACTTTTCTAGTTTTCCAACTATGAAACAGATCTGCCAAATCACCTCAGCCTTTTCTTGTGTTGAAGAACTATGCCCAAGAGTCAACTAGAAACAACTGTACTAGCAGCTTTTACCCCAGAGGCCAAATCCATCACTTTGCCATGCTCCTACGGTTGTAACGTTGTCACTGTTGAATTGAATGCAGCATAATTAGCTGTAACAAAAAAAGTTTCTGAAATCCCCAGGGCTTGGGGCCCTCTAATTCCCATAAACTTCAGAGTTGGATGCTCTGTCATACAATAAGCAATTTCCTTCATCTTTTAATGCCCTCATGAATCATTTATTGAGGCAGCCTTTCTCAATAAAACCTCTCATAAAACGTAGGGCCCGCACCAAGTCGTCACACTTGAGCATAGACTTCACCCCCCACAAACCAACACAAGCTCTGCAGCAGCTTCCTCGTTTCAGTCACGTGCCTCTTCCTCTCATCTTGCACAGAAAAACAAGAATATGGACTCATCTTCCAAGATTAACCGGGTCTTTCCATTTTTCAGATATGCAGCAAGCAAGAAAAAAGGAAGTGTAAAAACTGAACAGTTTAGCCCTTTAAAATTGCATATACCCTTTTCTTCCTCTGTCAGGAATTTGATATTTTTTCAGTCTCCTGAAAGCTGTAACTCAAATTAAACAGTTGAGGATTTTTTTATTGTCTAATTCTGTTGGTTTGAGTTTGGTAGGTTGTTTTTAATCTGAGGGATCTCATAAACTCAGAAAATAATTTAAAATGCCATAATGGAGCATTTTAACCCGAACACAAAACAAATTGCTGAAGAGTAAAATACATTTTTCAACGCCCTCACAAATGTCTTAACAGTTCAACAACTGGGAGCTTCAAGCTACTAGGCAGTCTCTGTTTCTGCAACAATACAAGAGAGGAAGGTTTAAGGGACAGAATTTCCTATTTCTTCTCCTAATTCTTCTCCATGGCCTCTGTGGCAGCCACGAGAGCCGACTCAGAGCATCACCACCACCAAGCCTGCAGGGAAGGCACAGAAAAGGACCCTGCAATGCTATGAATCTTAAAGACATTAAAGGAACCATAAAAATGAGCAGAAAACAGAGATTTCACAATAGTCACAGGAGGGAAGGAGGGACTCCTGTTAAGCCAAATCCAAAAATGCCAAGTCCCCAGCTGAAGAGAGCTCAGCACAGGATTTCTGGGACAGTTTCACGTGAGAGCTGGCAAAACTTGCATTGGTCACATGGGGCTGCTAATAACCCTTCAGTTTGTTCTGTATGGAAACAAATGCTGTTTTCAGGCAGCTCCAGTACAGATTTTAAAAATATTTTCAGAGCTAAAACTGGGGAAAGAAGAGAAGAGTGAAAATCTTGCAGCAGGATCCTTCTTTGATGACAACAGTTTTTCACATACTTACAAATGACAACATTTTATTAGACAGGTAGAAAAGCCATGCATTTAGAGTAAAGAAAGCAAGCGCAGCAGCCTGTAGCACACACTTAAAAGCACATCAGGCCTTACAGCCCGGAAAGGAGGAACACTGAAAATAATTTGGGAGCCCTGGAAGAAAGTCAGCCAACCACAAAGGTGATTTTATCTAACCTTGACATGCTATATGGTGGTAACTGCTCCTGGAAGACTGGATGTCTCTTTCTAAAAACATGTTCCAGCTCAAGCACATGCTGACTGCAGAAATTACTGTGCAAAATCCTAAATGTATGGCCTCTTCATGGTCTGAAGCATAGAATTTATGGCTGAAACTGGACTACAGCCATATGATTATGATGTTCTCCTCCAGCCCTCAGTCTATTGACCTGGGCATTTATCAAAGGGGCATGAGGTTTTTTTGGCCTTGTACGTGTTTTTTATTTTTAATTAGAATTAGCAATTTGCTTTAGAAAGGAACCACTACAATCCCATCATCTGTGGAAACTCTAACATGACAACATGTTCTGTTAAACAAATTTCAGATTTTCTCAGAAACACATTAATAAGTAAAGAACACTACCCCTCCAGACACACGCACAGAAGGATACCATCATTCCAGAAAAACAGAATGCAGTATTAAAAGGCTTGTTTCATAAAATGCCATGAACTGCTACCCTCTGGTACCAGTACCACTTCACCTCTGTCTTATTCAAAAGCCTCAGCAGCCTCAGGCTGGCTACACTAGCTGCACTTTCCTTGCTTGCCTTTTCTCATTTTTTAAATCTGATTGGGATACGGCTCACAAATCCCAATCTTGCTTTTTTGAGTTACTTTGTATCTTCTAAACTTTAACTTGGGGCTTGCCCTGGAAAAGAATACAGAGGTATTTCCCCACTAAGATTGAGGTTGTTCAGACAGCAGTCAGGGTAAATTGTATCAAATATTTCATTTAACATCATTAAGCACAGGATATTAAGCACAGAAATGCCACTACACTATTCACAAATGCTGCTGTCGTTAGATAAGCTTCTCTCCAACAGCAGCATGGCAGAGATTGCTTTTCAAAGGTGTGCTTGAGGCCCGAGTCCTCAAATAATTTGGGCTGACAAATCATAACAGGCTGCAAAAGAAACCTGAAGCAAGCTTTTAAAGTTCATCATAAACTCATGCAGTCCCTAAACAGCTTAACAATAAGCCACTTTGGGCAATCTGGCTTCATTTCTTGGTGATGGAAGCGAGATTGGAAGGGGAAGAACAGCATATTCCTTTACTGGGCACAGGCACTCAATGATGTATTTCTCACAAAGCCAGGCTACACAATTCAATGCAACTCCAAATTGCACTGTGAGTTGCTGTGCCAAGTGCTGCTCCAGAGTAGGAGACTGCCAAAGAAAATACAGTGGAAGAGTCAGCATTCCTTCGTAAATGGATGTACTTGGTATGTGGAGGACTAAGCGTCCATGTGACTGTTCGTGCTGAGCAAAATCTGGCATCGTGGAAGAAAATACTGTTTGCATTTCAATTTGCCCTTTCCAAATGTAGTAGTATTTATAGTGATGTTAGTTTTGATGTGGAGCACTACTTCGCTCAACAAGAAACTTGCAAGAAGCAGGAATGAAAAAGCAGAACATTACTTTAAATGTCACTAGAAAATGGAAACAAAAAACTGCCAGGATAATTGGACAGAGCTATTCAGGGAACTTCTCACAAGGAGACCAAGGGGGGAAGAGCCCAGTGCATCTCGTTACGACAATAACACCTTCAAGCTTTTCCAGACATCCCGTAAGAACCAGGCAGATCAGGATAAAGCCACCATACTGCCCAGCTTCAACCCCTGAGCTGGCTGCGTTGCCACCTCGGGGGTGGCACTGCAGCCCATCGGCTCCCCCAGATGGCTGGGTTTGCACCCGGATGCCACCCAGACAACAGCATCATCAGTTCTGCAAATGAAATCTGCAGAGCCTGCCTCGTTACCTTGTATATACACTTGTGTAAGTCGCTAAGAACTCCCTCCTCCTCCTCCTCGTCCTCCTTCGTGGTCTCCTTTTCCTGAGCGAAGAGCCGCCGCCTGCCCGTCTTCAGTGGGACGTCGACTTCTTTTAACTTGTTGCGGAAGCCATTTTTGTGAACCACGCCGTTGATGAGTCCGTTTTTGGGCTCAAACCGGGGCAAGGAATGGAACTTGTAGGCATTCTCTGAATGTCCCTCCAAAGGTCCTTTCCTCTTCTCCAAAATTTCCTTTTCCAGCAAGACTTCCTTCTCCAGTTTCTTGTGCTCCTCGGGGGAGAGGGAGTCATAGGAGAGCAAGTACTGGCAGTAGGCTTCTTGCAGTTTGGCCAGCCTGTCCTGTGCAGTTTTGGGGATGCGCAGCATGTCTGCCAGCTTGTTCCATTTCTTGAGGTCAGTCACTTGCTGCATCCCACCCATCTCGTTGATCAGCTGGACAAAGCAGGCCAGGTCGAGCTCGCAGCCTCCTGGGGTCCGCGTGTGCCGGGAAGCAGAGGAGGGGAAAGGGAAACACAGGAGCAGGTTAGGAAAGCTGTGGGCAGCTCACATCAAGCACGCTACCAGGCTGGGCACATACGGGACCTACCACCCATACAGCTCTGGTCACCTGGGCACCAGAGGGGGATTGTCTCTATCTCCTACACCTCCTGCTAAAGACAGGCAGGCGCTGCTGCTTTGCCAGATTAATTCATTCAGCAGATCATATTTTGCTATTTGCAATAGCCTTCCCTACAGCCAAATTTGCTCTCCTCCTTGAGATTCATTCCCTTATCTTCTCAGAGCACCCCAAGCTATCTCCTGACACGTGTCCTTCCCCTACTCATTATCCAGTGGTCAGGGAGATGACAGCAGCCCAGCTCTTTAAAGGCCTGCCCGATTCCACCCTCCCCTCGCCTGCCACCAGTCCCACGTCTGGTTTATACCAGGAAGAAGAAAAACAAGCATCAAGATTGGTACTGGCAATCAAACATACAAGTACAGTCCTTTCTGGAGGTGAAATATTGATTATCTAATGTCTGCACAACACTTTGAATACAGCCAGTATTTAAAAGGAGCACAGAAACATCGTTAATTTCACTACAGGTAGAAAAATCCTTTAAAAAACCCAAGGGAAGTAGGGGGTTGTTCAGGATTGGTGGCTGCAACTACATAAAAACATGCCAGACACATTATTCTTCCAGTTTGAGGCCATCCATTTTTATACTCCATTATGGTTTTGTATGTTTTAAGATGACTAGCACATTTCACACTCCAGCCAAAAAACAAAAATAGAGGATTATACGAACTGCAGCATAAAAAGCAACCAAATGGATGAGGAACAATAAAAGAAACATCATAAATACACTCAAAGCACAGAAATAAATCATCAGTGGAAAGAGTGAAGAAACGGACCAAAGACCACCTACAATTCAACAGGGCACTGCTGAAGGAAAAAAGAGAATTAATACAAAACTTGCGTCAACATCGCTGCCGCCACATCATCTCTCCTTCCCCTTTTTCTTTGAGAAAAGTAAAAAATAATTATGCCATAGTGATTTCAGAGCACTCTGAAATGCTATTATACAACAGAGAAGTGCAAGAAGTAGCGTTATGGTAAATATTTATTGTTGGATGCACAGCTACAGCATCTTAAGGGCCAGACATATCATCATGCTTGCTACTGCAAGCAGTATTACTTTTTTCCAACTACCCTGTGCTGTATCTCATACTCCTCATAGCTTATCCCAACTTTCCTTCTTCCCTCTGCTTTCCCCTCTTCCACCGCTTGCGGCAATCCAGTGCAGAGGGAGGCTCAGCAGCACAAACCTGTGTGCAGCATTTTGGGATGACAACGGTTGCGACGGAGGCAGAGCCGTGGCAGAGGCCGCTCACTGATGCTGCCTGCACAGCGCTGGGCAAAGGCCTGAAAAGAGGGGAAAGGTTTTTGGCTGCAGCCAAAAACAAGAGTAAAGCTTTGAAACAAGATTTATCCAATTCAGGAAATTTGAGGGGGGTGTCAAAATGGTTAAGTCTTGAAGCTGAGAAAAGGCCAACAACATTGGGACACACCCCCCCCCCCCGAATTTCAAAGGTTTTCGTTCTTTCATTTTGAATCTTCCCTACAAAATAGCTTTCAAGCTGGCCTATATTACAGGCTGTTACTTTTTTGGTCTCGTGTTTTGTATGCACAGTTCACAAATAAGCTGAAGGCATAATTTAACATGGCTTTCCATCCCAATAGATTCAGCGACCTACATAAAGTTGAGTAACATACTACTAACTTTGAAAAAAGTGTGGTCCCGGTTTAACATTATGCATGTTCTCCAGTGGGACAAATAGCGCACACCCAGCTTAAGGTCCTAGTTTCAACACTGTGTATGAGCTATTGAAGAAATGTGATTTTCTCCTGCATCATGAATGATCCCTCATAATCACTCTGCAATATTAGAGCTCGAGTAGCACATCATTCAGCTGGAGCCTCATATATCTGGCAGATCCTCCACAGGGCCAGCTACAGCTAAGGTTTACAAAATGGTCTCAATTATAATTCCATTTCACACAGTCATAACTTTTGGAAGCATTTCTATCTCAGCCTGATGTTTTGCAGAATTGACTAAACATGTTGCTTCAACTTTCTTTGAATTTTAACCCCACTTATAAGCACCTACAGAAAAATGGCTTATGCAGGAGACCAAGCACATTAGGCAGAAATAGCATCTGACTTTTTTTTTTTTTTAAATTGTCTTAATTCTACTAAGTTAGGAATATTTTTAAATTGCTTAGTGAGCAAGCTCATTTAGAAAAAAAAATAACTTAAATCTTCAGTTATGCATTTAATACCAAATGCTGGGACTACACAAATCCTTGGCAAAACTCCCACTTACTTCAATGGAAATGTGCTTTGGCCCTTAAAGGAGGGTTATCTATGCATATCTAGGTAAATAAGTGTACATTTATCACCAGAGATTATTTTATATCTTTTCTGCTGGAATCAACAGATTTCTCATCTTTGTACACTGATGATCTCCAGCTTCTCTTCTCCATTTTGTTTTTAATTTTAAACACAAGATAGGAAGGAAATTAACTGCAGAAAAGATACATAGGATGCAAATTTTATAAGAGACCACTGTTTGCTCTGCTTATATGGCACCCAGCAGAATAGAATCCTTGCCTATTAATTAGGCTCTTAGGTGCTTAAATAATACAAATAATTAACAGTAATGCCATCTTAATGCCGAGTTAAGGTATTTCATTAAAAAGTTAACATTGTTCCACGAGCGTTAATCGAGCTGTCTTGCACATTTTCTTCTCTCTCTTGCCAATGTAAATTTAATTCATTATTCTTCTCTATTAGCATACAACCATTGCATACATTAGGCATACAAAATGTTCACTTATTGCTGCTTGAGTGATTTTAATTTTCAGATTTCCTTGAACATTTTTGCACGGCTACTGCAACACAGCGCTAACCCTCGTTCCTTCTCCTTAAATTCTGTCATTTTTCTGTTGCGCCCATTTTCTGTTGTTCACCATAAACTCTGCAATCTCTTTGTGTGTTTTTACGCATTTTCACTCACTTACCATATGAGATATAAAATAAAGTTAGAAAGTGACAAGGGGATGAGGGGAGGTGGGGGGGCTGTGTAAGTCTTGGGAACGGTTTAAACAGAAAAGCGTGTCCTTTAATCCAACTAGAGGGGATAGCTGCCTCTGATCGGATAATGCCTCAAAGGCAAAACTCTAGCCTCAAGTTGCAACACGCAGGTCCTGTGAGTTCTGACTCAAAACACTTCAAAAACAAAGGGGAGGGCTAAGAA
Organism: Tringa tobata; assembly: GCA_033628505.1. Classification (NCBI taxonomy): domain Eukaryota; kingdom Metazoa; phylum Chordata; class Aves; order Charadriiformes; family Scolopacidae; genus Tringa; species Tringa tobata. The sequence continues at coordinate 8,361,713 of JAHREE010000131.1, forward strand.
AAATTAAAACCACAAGTTTGTTACTATGTCACGGCTGAAAAGGCAGTAGAGATGGAGGTGGCTCCTTCAATAGTTCATTTGTATGCTGCTGTTGTCATGTTTTTACAAACTATTGTCACATTTTTGTCACGTGTCATATTTGACAGCAGACCATAAACCAAGAATTCTGTTAAATAAGTGATTCTCACTCAGGCATTAGCCCTGGCAGACACCTGCTGGGAGAAATAATGAAACCTCCATTTTGCAATCAACCACATTTTACTGCCTATTCTTGACACTTAATGGTTGTTACATGTCAGCAGGTCACTGCAAATTTGTGATTTTAAGTGTCTGAGTACCCAAATAGAAGTCAGTTCCGAGATATTTTCTTTCTCCTTGGTTAAATGCTTTTAAAGGAAGAGGGGGAAAAAATATTTGTACTCAAGCCTGGCAGCATTGCAACCTGTTTGGAAAACATCTTTGGAAAGGTCCAAAATACATTCTGAGGCAACGCTTAAAGTGAGGCTATCGATACCCGCAGTTGTACTACGTCAAAAATAAACAGCAGGGAAATGAGAAGACCCTGAAATCTGGACACCAAGACCCCACATAACGTTTTTTTTTTTTTTCCCCTGGGTGAAATAAAGAGCTGGCAGGAGGGAGGTGGCGATACACAGTCTCCCGGGAAAGCTCTCCAACGAGCTACCTGCATCGTGCCTGACCGATGGATAGAGAGAGATCCAGTGCTCTGCAGTGTTAATTGAACAGGGGTTCGGTTAAGCATAAAGGCAAAGTGAGCATAAAGTTGCATACGGATGCTAACAAGCAGCGGCAAAAGGCCAATGAAACCACAGCCCTTACCTATGAGTGGGAGTTCGTCCATGGTAATGCCCTGAGATTTGAGGTGCTTCTTGATACAGGCCAGTCGCTGCACGTTGGGTCCCCAGCGCCTGCCTAGCTTGTGTATGTGCTGAATCTGTGTCACAAACCGCATTTCATCATTTAGCTTGCACTCAGGTCTCCAGTCTGGAGGAGGAATCACCCTGCACATCCCATACTTCTCTACCTGAGCTCGGACTGACTCAATGTATATCAGTGGGTCATGAAATTCCTTGGTGGAGGGCCTAAGGATGGGAATCTCCCCCAGCATCCCCCACCCAGACTTACTACTGCCCTTTTCGTGCTTTCCCATTGAGTCTTGTGGCTTGTGCAAGGACTCCGCTTGAGAGGTAGAACGATTTTCACAGGAGGCATTTTCAGTTTTGCCATGTGCTTGTTTCCCTGGCGTACTCTTTCCAGCAGTGGCTCTTTTCGGCCTATTTCTTTCCAAACTCTTCTCTGGCACTTCCTTTTTAAGGTGTCCATTCAGCAAAGGCTTTTCTACGGCTGCCTTTTTGCTGGCAGCTTCTGCCAAGTTGACGGCCCCTTTCATTCTCTTGGTGGGCGACTGTATTTTGTCTATGTGGTTCATCTCTTCCAGCCTCCTCTTCGAATTGCGCAGACCCTCCCTTAACTGTCTCCCCACCTCCTTAGTGCATGTCTTTTGGTTCAACTTGCCATTGACTTTTACACCATTAACAGCGGTATTGTTAGACTTGGATGCTCCAAGGGATAGCACCTGTTTGCGGGTTTTTGCATTGCTACTTTCTATTTTCCCTGAGATTGTGTGGTTGACAGGTGAACTGGGTTTGTGGTGATTTAGTTTGGTTTCCTTGACCAGTTCTTTCTTGGCTTTGGTGTATGTGACAGTTCCCTTTGTCACTGTTGCAGTGTACTTCACAGTTTTGGACGGTGAAGGTCTGACTTCTCTCATCTTTTTGGCACTGGCTGCATTTGCACTCGGAGATGACATTCGAGTGATCCCGTTGACTTTAGAAACCTGCAATGCCAGGAGTGTTGCAGGGGGAGCAGAAGGAAGGAAACAGAAAACAGAAAAGTAAATTAATAATGTTACCATTCAGCCACAGCGTCCCAGTCGCTGGACAACCATATTCTGCAGTCCTGACTCCTGGCCCCTTCGTACAATCTTCTTATAATGGTTTTCACCCAGGCAAGACGAGGGACTGGGCATTTATAATAAACAAAAAAAACAACAAAAAAAATTATTTTTAAAAATGAACCGAAAAGTCCCCAGAAAGCCAATTTTGCTTTTGGAGGGTATGAAGCCTCTGGCATTAAGAAGGTTGAGGTCCCTTGCTTGCACTGCCCCCTTCCTTGTCTACCAGAAAGCCTGTTATGGCATCACAAAACACAGCTAGTCTGATTTACAAATGAATACTTTCATTACCTCCTTTTCTGGCCCTCAGACACTATCTCTCTCCCACCCAACTTCCCTTAAGCACACACAGAGTTTACTGCTTCTTAGCAGACAAACTAGCCACCGTATAGTGGCTACCTACCCTATATATACTACCTACCCTAACTGGAATGGGCGCATTGTGCAAAAAAACCACACACTGAGATTCAAACCGACCTCCTGTCTGTACATACATACATATTAAAAAAAGAGATATTCAACACTTTATGCACCCAACAGATCAGGACAGCCATGAAGGATCCAGTCTGTCATATATATTAAAACTTGGGAGGTATCGTGTTGCTGAAGTCATTAATTTGAAATAAAAATGTATACAGTAGTTCAATGCATTTTTTTAAAGTTTGATATCTGGGCAGTTTTGCTGACACACTTTTTATTTGACACACATTCATGACTAATGTGCTATTGGACACACATTCTATTCTGCTATTTATGACACACATTCATGACTAATGTACTATTGCAACCTAGAATTGCTGGACTCCACTGCTTTCTGTAAGACACTTAAACCCAGCTACGAAACTAAAATTCGTATTTTAACTATAAGACAGGTTAAGCACCAAAAGCAACCCTCAGCTTCGAAGGGAATTGGACAGGTCAGCACTGCCAAAGCTAAGCTCCACTACTAAGAAAATGAAGTTCAAGTTTGAACCTCAAACAAATTCTAGCATTTAAACAAGATTAAACGTAGTTTTTATACCTCCTTAAACTACTGTGAGTGCAGAAAACATATCCAAAAACAAGGAATATTGATAAAAGTGCTCAAAGTAAAGGCATACAGTACTGTTATGCTCTTGCATTAAGTGACTTGTGGAAGTGGAACCTGGGGATTCTGTGTACACACAGACACATATGCTTATCAACACATTTGCTGTGCTTTTGTTTTTTCTCCTTTGCGCTCCAGAAGCTGAAGCAGGAGTAACATCCTTTTAAAACCCACCCGTATTCTTGTCCTTCCTGTGCTTCCCAGGTAGAAACGCTTTAGGAAAATCCAGTTAACTGATAACATGATTTTTTTGCTTTAAGCTTTCCAAAGACGCGTGAGATATCATCTTGAAAGCAAACACTTGCAAACAGAGTTGCGTTTACCCATTTCCCTTGAAATTTAGGCAGCACTCTGCATTTGAAATGGACGCTGTGTTTGACTTTTGCAGAACTGTTTCAAGCCACAGAGCAGACACAAGTAGAGAGCTGTTAAGACTTTATCTCCTGCCTGCAGTAGTCAGAACAAGCGTTGAACATCTCTGGCTTTATAAATAGCCAGGAACATTGATTACAGATTTTGTCCAGACTAATAGGGACGAATTGATTGAGAACTGGGAGGGGAGGGGAATCTGGGTGACAGTGATCATGAAATGAGTTTTCAATTCTAAGATGTGACAATAGTACAGAAAGGACAACTGTCTTAAAAAAAAACAAACAAACAAACAAACAAACAACAAAACAACCCACCTGCAAAAAACCCAAACCAAAGCAATTCCCACTCAGAGAAGTGGCACAAAGCACAAGCCATTAAGCCTGTTCACAGTTTTCTAATGACTGGAAAATAAGAAAATAATCACAGTAAAAGGTTGAAACACAAGTATGTGACTATGGGCAACCACACAGGACCAGCAAAAGCTTGCACGAGTAAAATGAGAAATGCTAAGGAGCAAAAGAAACTTCAGTTAGCAAGGGACATAGAATGAAACAGAAAAAAATGTATGAACACCTTACAAATACAAAGACGACAACAGCAGAGATCAACCACCACACAAGGATGGAAAACAAATGCAACAGTTTGCCTAAAGCGTTTGTACTTCTTTTGCATTAGCTTTCACTGAAAGTACCACTGACTGAATACTTACCAGATAGATAATGTAACCAATTTCAGCAAAAGAGCTAGGAAGGCAACCCCAGCAAACTAAAGAGTACCTAGATGACTTAGAGCATGGCTCTTGGAGCAAAGGTGAGGGCAGGCATCTAACCTAACTTCAAACCCTAAAATCATTCTGGAACAAATTATCAAACAGTTAATTTATAAACTCACAAATGATAAATAAAATAATGTTTAAAAAAAAGTTAAACATCTCACCCAAAAAACCCCTACAACCACCCATAGTTTTGCCAAAATTGCACATCAAGCTAAGTTAATCATCTTCTGACAGACACCTAGCTGAGCAGGCAAAGAAGCACTTCCGCTTCAGTAGGGCTCCAGTCACTGTCCCACGTGACGTTCCCTCAAACAAGCTCCTGAGACACGTCCTAGATATAATTACTCTAAAGTGGCTTCACAAGAGATTAAAGAAAGTCATCGTCAAGATAAGTTATCATTGTCATAGTTCACTGCCATCCTGGGAGAGCATTTCCCCTTTCTGAAGGGACTTGTCTTGGCCTCGGTTCTACCAAGTACTTACATCAGTAACCTGGATTATTGTAAAATTTGTTAGTGACGCACACCTGGAAGGGGCTCTGGAGACAAGGTCAAAACTCAAAGGTAATCTTGAAAAACTTCTTTCAGAACATTTCTACAATAAGAGGAAGTGCTGTTTTTAGGAAAGACAAGTCAAATACATGTAGGGGAGAAATAACATTTGGAGAGCACTTTGAGCTGCAAAACACAACGGTGGTACAAAGCACACAAATCTCTGAGACCTATTACTAAGAATGCCAAAAACAAGGGACAGGAGCACAGGCTTCCTATGGAGGGTTGGATCCAGCATTTGGCCCGTGCTGTGAGAAAATTTAGACAGAAGAACAAGTCTAGAAGAGCACAAAGTGCTCAGATACTTCAAAAATACAATATTTACGGAAAAGCCAAGGAAGCTGGGCTTGTTTAGTCTGAAAGAGATGACTAAGGGACAACTCTGTAATGGTTTTCCAATGCACAAGGAGCACCTCTGAAAGAAGACAGTAAATGGTCTTTCCATGTCCCCTGTGAAAAGTGGGGGGAAAAAACCTTTAATTGTGTGCAAAGATGATCCGAGGCACATCTAGGAAAACTTTCTAATGAGTAGAAAAGGAAAATGCTGGAAGAAGCTGCCAATTGATGTTGTGGAGTCTCCTCTATGGGAGGTTTTCCAGAAGGTTTCAAGGAGGCCACAGTTATATTACTGTGCTGTCAGGCACAGTCAAGACGACACCTCAGAGTGAGCAGTCTGCCTGTATGGAGGTACCTTGTCAGTCCAGTTTTCCTATGATTTTTTTTTTAAGAAGTTGTGAACAGAAGCCTGAAGAGCTACCTGGGACACTACTTCAGCAAGAGATGGTGACATAGGGCCTGAGAACAAAACAGAGTCATGGAGAAAGTGCTCATGAAGAAAGGCAGGATCCTTACGGCTCTTCCTCTTCAAAGGAAAACATGCTATCAGCAACACCAGCTTTAGGCCAGAAATTAAAAACTGCCAAGATACAAACCTCTGGAAAACTGAATTAATTAAGGAAACAGCAACTTATCACAACTGCTTAGAGTTGTTAGAATACCTCCACACAACAAAAGCTTAGATCTCTCAGGGCCAAATCTTGAACTGAACAGGTACATAGGCTTCTGCCATCTAACCTCCAATCCTAGACTATAAGCACACTATTTTAAGTTTTTATTCAAACTTAGTGACATTATTCCAACAACACACAGGTCCTGAAGTAGAGATCACTTGGCTTTGAGAATACTATAAGGAATTAACTTACTTCTTTCTGGCTGCTAACTAAGGAGACCCCACAAGAAAGAAACACTGATGAAAACTTCCTCAGGACTACCATCTTTCTAGAGCAGACAGAACAAATACTTCTCCCTCTTCCCTCCCCAAATGCCCACAGATGTCTTGAATGTTTTCAGAGAGGACAGCATAACGTTTAAGATACAGCAGTAGTATATAGACCAGAACAGACCACGCTTCTAACAGGAATAGGCTGCAACAAACGTCTTCCAGCTGGAAACAAGTGGAACAAACAACGTGGTCATAGCCCACCATCAAAGCAACAGGTGGATTCAGGATTTCACATTGACAAATGTGAAATTCTGGCTGGTCGGTCATCACCTACACATTCCTGGTCTGTACTTGTCTCTGAGGACCCATCAGACGATTGGAACCAAAAGAAACAAGAAATTGTGGTAGGCATTTTCTTACCTTTCTACTGTTGATATGTCTCCCCCCAAACCAAACATACACACACAGAGTCAGCCTAAAAAATTGGCCACACTGCCAGGTGCGCAGGTTCACCAAATGGGGGTCTATGCCACAGCTCCATCCCGAGGCAGTGCTTACACTGAGCACATAAGAAAGAAGTCAATTTAATTCAAATAGTAACAAAGTGATTGACATTAGCCTTACATGACTCAAAGTCTTGAGATAAAGGTGAAACTAGGGATACAAATAATCTTATTTTTGCTTTTCAGCTATTTCTCAGTTTTGCTGACATATATTTGTCTTCAGACCACTCTTTTCTCCACTTTATTGAACACTTGTCTTGGAGTAAAAGACGATTCAATAGATTTTAATTTTTTTTATCTTTTAAAAGGCAAATGGGACCAGCACATGGTCTTGCAGCAATGTGTTTGTTGGATTTGAACTGGTTTAAATACACACCTCTGCATAGCACCTAGGATCCATCCTCCAGACACATACACACATATACGCACACACAAAATAAGCCAACAAACAACTTGTTAGATAACAACCACAGTAATAACAGCAACATTAGCAATACCAACAACAGTTTTGGTCCCAAACAAATTCAAGGTATGCAGCTGATCTCGAATTCATTCATAAAAATACTTCTGTGTTGATATTTTTGCAGAGCTAAATTACCATATTAGGCCAAGAGAGGGCCCCATTGAACTACATTTCCTTTGCCCACAACCCCTTTGAAGTAGGGGATTGGGGAAGATAGCAAGGGAGGAAGAAAGAGAGAGGGAACACGTGACAAGTGCAAGTGCACACCAGAAAAGGAAAGAAAGAACGAGAGGAAAAAAGAAAATCTCAGGTAATTTCTAGTGTTCTGTCTTTATTTTCTGTAAGACTGAAAAAACCAAAACCACACATATAAATAAACCACGTAAATGCACGTGAACAAGGAGCAAAAACATATTGGAAGACAGAAAACATGTGGCTGGCACCCTGGGAAAACAACTCTCCTTTTGGAAAATACTGAAAATGCCAACAAAGACTCAGGACAAGGGCAGGAAATTTAGCAATGTCACAGGTACGACTAAAGTTTTACACAAAACTAAGTCTTTCTGTCAAGTAAAATGGATAATCCACCTTTAATTAGTTACAACCACATTTTCATTTAAATTGGTAAGAAAATACTTATGTATTTATTGTATTTAAATGCCTAATCTCTTTTTAAAAGAAAAAAAAAAATCATCATCTGAACTTACATCCCCCTTATTTTCTGGAGCTTGAGGGCCATGCTGTGTGAGGTGTCTATGTGGCATGACTGTTTGTTGTGCTGCACTGCTTTAGAATTTCTCTCCATTTTGCATAGCGTGACTGAAAACATATAATACTCTATGAAGCAAAACACCCTTGGATGGTGGATAGAATTCTTCTACACCTGTCTTTTCCCTTCTCAGAACTACCATCACCAGTGACGGCAATTGATTTTCAGAAGAATTTTAACCATTCATATTTTGATGATACAACTATAAAGCATTTCACACAAGCGTTCCAGTGAGTTAAAATAATTAAGTATGAAGTGCATCTTGCACTTTGGAAAACTTGTTCAACATTAAGAGTTTGTGGCAGAGCATGTCACAGCAAGGACCATGGGATGCTGGTAGTCACAAAAAAGAAAGCCTAAAGGATGCAAAAGGTGGCAGGAATTCAAGCTGATAAAATTGCAATGAGAGTATAAGGAATGGAAGTCTTACAGAGGTACAGAGAAATATACTGTAGATAGCCTTCAGGATCTCCAATTTGATTTAGAAGGTACTACAAATCCAATGGAGGCATTTCAGGAGAAGCTAAACACCACAGGGCATGCAAGATTTCCTCAGCAAAAGCACCACTGTTTTTCTTTTTGCCATTTTTCATTTCCAAACCTATGATTGAGAGGTGCCATTTAAGGCCTTCATAGCCCTATAAGATGGGTATTCCAGCTCAAATGAAGTCCCAGCCTACTTAGAAGAAAAATCTTTAGACGCAGGCAAATAAAGAATGTCTCTATAGTTAGGCTGTTGAGAATTAACCACTTGGGGGGGATGGGGAGGGGGAGGAAGAAAAGAAAAAAGGCGTAAATGCAGCAAAATTTCTTTCTGTACTGCATTAACCTAGCGCAGATACCCTTCTAACCAAGGCCCAGACTCAACAAGGACACTCAACAAGGGATTCTGAAAGTCTCTTATAAAAAAAAAACCTTATTTGACACTTGCTATTTTAGGATCCCTTTGATCCAATCATCAAAAATAAATGGGAGACGCATCCTGCCCAAACGCCAGTCACACACACCAGTTCCACACCCAAATACAAGTCAGGCTGAGACAAACCTCGCTGAATTTTTTTGCTAGTTTTCATTCAGGTAACACAAAAGTCTGAATTTCTCCCCACTTGGTGCATCCACTGTGAAGGAGGCAATATGCTAAAGCACCTTCTTTATGCATCAGGAAAAACGTTTTTCCTGGACTCTGAGGTTTGTGTTGCCCACATGCAATACAAGATACCCGAGTGTAACGTCAGCTTCTCTACAATGCCAGTGAGCCTCTAAGATAACCCGAGCAGACCAGCCATACACAAAAGGAGTTCATTTTTCCACGTGCTGCCAGCCTTGGCACTGTCAGCAGAGAGGCCAACAAGAGTGCCAGTCAGAAAGGTTTAATAAATAGCGATGTGAACTTTACTCTTTCATATGTATACACTGGATAATATCAAGACAGGGTTGTAAAGCACGCTTTATCAAACTGACTTCCCATGTATGTATCACTTTTCTTTTTTCCTTCTTTCTCTCTTTCTCTCTCTTTCACTGAGAATTAACTCCCTGCTGTCTCCAGAGCATGCTTTTAAGGATTGCCGTGTTCGCTCTACGCCAGGCAGTGGAAAAATGGAGCTAGCACCTTAAAAGTCTGCATTCCCCGTGTGTCCACAGTAGAGTACAATTCATTACCTGTTTCCTTAAGTCCTGAGCCGATCTATGAAGAGTGTGGTGGTTGTTAGCGGTGAGCCCTTTCGTAGAGGAGCCAGTGTTTGTAGTAGGATGGTGATTAGCAGCAGCCTGGTCTTTTCGGCTCTCAGCCTTATGTTCGCCGTTCCTCTCCTTCCCTGGTGTGGCCTCTTTGCTTTTGTGTTTCTGAGCAGGTTCTTTCTCCTTCGATGATTTGCTGGACCCATTGAAAACTGAGAAGAGAGAAAATCAGACTATTAAGGGGGGAAAAAAGGGGAGAAAAAAATCCCCACAAAAACGTACCAGACCAAACTCTTCATTCAATACAACCCAACCTCCTCTACTGTCAGTGTTGGATATTCAGTGAGAATCTTATTATATCAAAAGTAAAATCAATACTGAAATAGAAGCACTATTTTGCATATTTTTATATGAACAGATTTCCTTTGCTTGTTAACACACATTTATCTTCAATATCCAAATTAAAACGTACAAGGTCTCTTAGTGTTTTGATTGACCTAAATTTAGACTTATCAATTTGATTTTTATTTATGACAGCTTTAATTAACTTTTTGCTGTTACAGTGATGGAATTCTAAACATATCCTGAACAGAAAGAGGATAGTTTTATTTTACATTAATGTAAAAGAAAGGAAACGTTCCATGAAAAAAGCATGTTTTGTTTTCATCAGTATCCAAACTGCCGAACCAAACTGACAGCAGTTTGCCTATACCAGACAAGCTGCAAGTAGAAAAAGGTACTTCTGCAAAGAAAGGAAAATACTAAAACCATTTTGGAACGTGTCATATAAAGTAGTGCTGGGAGCTATGCTGAGTGCCCTAGCCTTCTGCTGAAGTGAACGGATAAAGCATAGAACAGAAACCATATTTTTCATACAATAAATATTATGCAAACGAATGCAAGTGTATCTCAGCAAGTTTTGCTCCTGTCCCTCAGCTAAATTTACTTCAGAATAGTCACTGCTCTTTTGTTGTCGGGGCACACGAAAAGCTAAGGTTAAAAAAACTCCATGTCACATTTCTCTGGTTTTTTGTTAACAAAAAATGTGGTGAATTTATGTCAGTGCTGCCCTCTCTTCAGTGAAGCACTTGACAGAGGTCCGTGAAGCTCATGATCCAACACCCAAACTAGCAAGTGCCCTCCTGCCTTCTCTACTCATCTACTCTTGGTTTTTACTTCTGCCTTTTGTGTCATGGTTTAGGAAAGGATGCAAGTAAAAAAATTCATGAATACTTAATGGCACATCTAAAAATCATATTTATTGCACACAACACACCCCATCTGTTTGGGAATATTAGCTAAATGAATTAAGTTACTGTTTTCTTGTGAAATTAAAGCCTTCTTTCATCACTAAACATGATATACCTTAGATACATACCTTTTTATGCAAACTGTGAAGCTTAGCTTTCTCTACAGATGTCCTGTAGTATTACAGTAGTAGCAGCAGTAACAGTACTAACAATAACCAACCAGCAAACCTGCTGGACAGAAGAGGGGCATCTAAGCTGCTTTTGAGTAGACACCTACCTCCACACCTTCCCAACCAGCTATCTACCCACCACACCTCCAAAAGCTGAAACTCCAGCAAGATACTGACAAATTTGTTATTCAGGTCACTTATTGGTGAAAAGTGTTGAAGCAGATTATGTGAAAAATAAAAAACTGCAATTGCTCTTCCTTCTCCCTTCCATAAATTGAGTAAGAATGAGAGAAAAGCCATTGGCAGTGAAGTCACCACAAATTCCCCCGTGGCTCCGTCACTCCTGAGCTCAGGAGCGACTGGCGCTGCCCCAGCCAGCCAAGGATTTCTCCGTGATTTCAGCAAAAGTCGTGTAACCTCCATGTCTCATTGCCAGTGATGGAACTGATAATAATTGCCAACCCCTCTCGGGGAGTTCACGGCAATACATTTGTCCTCCTTTGTAAGGAGTTCTCACATCAGATGGAAGGCGCTGCAGATGCATGAAGCACGACTATTTATTTTTAATAAGACATAGCACAAACAACTGATGGCAGCTTTGTTAATATGTATTTCATCACTGCGAGGGATATTTTCCTTCGGAGGAAACAACTTGTATATATTGACCTGCTCATACGGAAACATTAAGTCAGAGAGATTAGTTTTCTAATTCAGTTGCCACTTTATAAACTGAAAATTACTAAAACAGAAAACACAGCCAAAAAAGCCAAACTGTGCACTTTTATGGTTCACCAAAAAAAAAAAAACACCAACCTAACCCAGCGAACATGAGACAAGGTATATTTTATATGCAACAGCTCATTAATTTTAAGTGTCGTGGGAACCCTGCCAGTTTTACCCTCTGAGTAATTATCTTTTGTCTTAATTTGTAAGATTCTTGAAAGGGGGAAGAGAGAAATGGGAGAGAAAAAAATATTCATTCTCACAGGAAAAGCTTAAAAAGCTTAAAGCCTGAAAACACAATAAAAAGGGAGAAACGTAGATGCAAAACAGTCCTAGTGAGGCTGTCTCTAGTTAAACAGTAGATGGTATCAGTTTCTACAAAAAACAGTGTTTATTTCTTCCAACACCTAGAATATTTTTATATCCAGCTAGATATGTATAAAAACCTTTCTGCAATAATAAGTTCCTTAAAATCCACAAATATATTATGTGAACCAGTATGAAAACATTAGCTTGATTAATTACAAAACACTATCACAAACCAAGCATTTAAAAGGGCCTGGGAAGGAGGAGGAGAAATGTCCACTGGACTATGATTTTGCTTCTATCTGAGTTAAAGGTTTTAGAAGTTATTTAGACTTAGAAAGTACAATACAGGACTAAACTCTGGCCCAAATAACTAGCAAGATAGTTCAGTGAAAAGATGAAATCATCAGGAAGGCCCAAAAAGCCCCTCAAGAAATCTCATTGAAGAATACTTGATAATAAGACTGAAATACTTCTCAAAGGAAAGTAAACAATAAACCCTAATAAACCCAAAACTCTGCATTAAATATTACTCAGACCAAATCTGATTCAACAAAATAAAATGATTAGTAATCCTTTTGTGTCTTTTTATGCAGCAAATTGCATTCTCCTTCATGTCTGCCAGCTCTTCAATTCAGAAAAGCAGAAAAGGTGTCCCTTATGCTTTACTAAGCCCAGATGTAGATGCTACAACCCAGCTACAACCCCCCTCCTAGAGATAACTCCAACATGCAAAATATCCAATATTCTGCTCCCTGTTATTTTTTTCCCTGTGAAAGAGTAGTCAATAAAGTTTTTATCCTTGAAGCAATTATTTCATTAAAAATCAGAAAGACAGAAAAAAAGCCCAATCCACATGAATGGTGAAACTCACACTATTAAAGCAGAATTCTTTTGTAATCCTGAATTATGATTATTTCATGCTACCTTAATCAGCTTAATATTTCCAGAACAGCTTTTAGTTAAAGGTAAGAGCGCTACCAACAAATAATTAAAAGTGCAAGTAAATTATTAGTGTTCACACACTTCAAATAGAATAAATGGATAGCCTTTTATCCATGTCTATCTGAATGCTTGTTCTCAAAATGCCACGTCCTCCAAAGCAATTATTATTATTATTAAACTGAAACAATAAGAGTCCCAGAGTGAAATACTTGTGGGTCTTTTGGTTAGCAGTGATGATCAAATGCAAAGAAACTGAACCACTACATTCAAAACTCACGAGCACTGGGTGTTTTTAAACCACTGATATAATTTATGGCAGCAGAGCAAAACCTTATGGCAGGCGTGATCCCAACGGATGCATCACAGTGCTCTGCATCGGGGGAACTGGACCCTGGGCACCAATATTCACCCAGGATCCCATAGAGGGATTCTGGGGTATCTCATTTGAAACTGTGATAAAGAATCCCTAGGCAAACCAATGGGAACTGTGCAAATTGTGCATGTACTAGGTGCAGCTATAATAATGGCTTAAAAAAAATGTTTGATCAAGTAAAGCCACAGATGTGCTCAATTACTACAGAGTAACCAAGCATTTACTACAAAATTGACACTGAAGTGAGCTATAAACATTTACTGTGTTTTCAGCAATTTTCTGAAATATTCCTACAAATGAATTTGCACACAAATATTTTATAGAATATATCCAGCCAGCCATTCAGAAGTCAATTTATAATACGTACAATAATCAGGCTTTCATTGTGTAAGCAGCAGAATTACTGGACTGGGTTCAGCCAACAGCTGACTCCAGGGGCAAACCTTTCTCTCCCAGATCCTCCTGGAGTTTATTCCTGCACCAGGTATGCTTTATACTTGAAATAAGGGGGGGACTCTGTTACCAGAGTACTGATGTATGAACCGTTTTGCTTTGTAGCAGTGTCTGAAAGAGAAATGTAGGGTCCATACATGTGCACATACGCCGCATGTTGCAGAGACTGTGCCGCGTAAAACGAGTAATTGCACATTCATAAAACTATCCAAAACAAAGAGGGAAGATAAGAGTGAAAGGGAGAAGTTTTGTTTTTAGAAGGCGAAAAGGGAGCCTTGCCAATGTTGTGAACCCGAGCCAGCTATTCCAATGCAAACCTCATGTTGTTACATAGATCATGTTTGGGAAGAGATGTAATATTAATCAACTTTCTGGCATTAAGTATCCGTTACTGTACAAAAACATTCTTGCTCTGGCTTTAATTCAGTTTTAAGTCACTGTGAAAACATTTATGTGGCTCTCAAACTGCCTTAAAGGACCCAGGCAATAATTCTTTTCCCCTCCCAGAGGAACTAAAACAATGATCTCCTTCCATAAAACAGTATTTTAATACTGCCGATTGTTTTCCTCAAGTGCTGGGTATGTTCAGACTTCTACAAACCATTTTCAGAGATAGAAGCTGTCTTCTGGAATCCCCCAATGTGATCTACCTACTTGGGGTCAGTGGCAAAGGTGTACTTCTGGAGAAAAGGACACCACAGCATTGTATGAAAACGTGTGGTACCACTGTTCCCACACTTCTCCAGCCCTCACCCAATGCTATGCAATCTGTCAGTGGACAACTCTGCAACAAAACTTCAATAGCTACAGAAGTCAAAAGAGGAGAACCGTGGCAGATAACACTGAATTTCTTTTTGACACTACCAATAACACAGCTCAAAAGCCTACATGTACAGAAATACACTGGGCCACTGTTATTGATATGAAACACCATGCCACTGTTTGCAAAAATTCAATACCAAGTGTCTTGTCTTAGTACAAATTCATTACTCTCACCTAACCATTACGACACAAACAACATGAAAAGGGTCACTCGCTAAGCAGCAAGTCCATACAAGAAACATCTATCTGTTATCACGAGTCTCTCACCAGGATAACAATTCATTTTTTTTGAGCGACTTCCAGCTCCCCTATTCTTCTCCACAGGTCATACATTTAGCTACTGAAAATCCGCAAATCCCCAAATGTGTTGTGCCTGATTTGCATATTTAAATATGTAAATTACCACAAAACGGGTAATTTTCATGTTACATATTTTTGCAGAAAAATTAAATGTGCAAAAATGTTTATTGCAACAATTACTGGTTCCATGGTATTTCAACAAAAGGCTGTAAATCATCAAAATAATTGCCTACCCATTAACTATTGTAGCACTCTGCCTGAAATTCTCTCATTCTGCATTTTAGCTGGGTGCAAAAAATATTTTTCTTTTAGATGTTTACCTCTTCAGGATTAATGTTACTAAAAAGATGCGTAAGCCTAAACTCTGCCTTATATACCCACCCACAAAAATCAAATTTAGTTAAAAGCAAGACTAAATAAAGAATTGCAACCACAAATTAGAATTTTCTCCCAACATACTCAAACAGTAATGTATGTAAAAGATATGTCATTTAATCCCAAGATATACAAACACTGCATTGAACTATAACCTGAAATAAGAAGAAAAAAAACCCCAAACAAACAAACTATCCACGGTCCTTTCCTGCATCATCTTTGTTACTACACATGTATGGAAATTACCCTGCTAAATTATCCATTGCAAACTGAGAGGCGAAACATTCATCTGTGTTTCTCGTAAGCGAGGAAGACGGCACTAAAGCAGAGTATAGTATTTCTAGCGACGCCTGCTCACTACGCACTCCTGCCAGGTCTGTTTTGAAATTTGAGCCCCAAGAAAAAAAAAAAAAGAAAAAAAAGGCATCTGTACAATTTTCTCCCCTGCTCATTTTAGGCAAAAGGCATGCAGAGCAGTTTTTATCTGACCACATCAACAAAACACAGCACGGAGCAGTAACCGTTTCTGACCCAGTAGGTCTTCTGACACACTGGAGCTGGTTTGCTCCAGCTAAGGAAACAAGACTTTCCTTCATAAAGAAGCCTGGTTACAAATAATGATGGTTAACTCCATTTTCCTAAATGTAAATTAGAACTTAATTGTCCATCTCAGGCATCCGAAGACAAACATGACATTCCCAGGTATGCTGGCCCAGATGTGCACTTCTCTCCACCTTTGAACTGCTGTGCTGGCGTACGAAATACCTAATCCCACAATCATCCCTCTTGAGGAAATTAGCCAACCCTCTTAGAGGAACTGTAGACTGCTGTGTGCACTCTCAAAGTTGTCTACGCAACTGTATCTGTGTATGCTGCTCCTCCCGAGGCCCTTTTCCAGTCCACAAGCTCTTTCAAGTAGAGCAACGCCTATCCCCTTTTGCTCTTGTGATGGGACCGATAACCCAACAGCTCCCCAGTTGCATCTTCCAGCTCCCTATCCCAGCTTGCCTAACCAAACACTTGGCACCTGCAAACATTTTCCTTCAGGAGGAAACCTGCAGAGAAAACCTTCTGTTGTGCCACAGAATGAAATCAAAGTAGGATTTATTTAGTCATGAGGAATTCAAAGAATTAAAGACACAGAGACCCAAGCCTACCCTCTTACCTACAACTTGGAATTTCCTCCGAGCAGCGGGGAGATGTAATTTAGACTCGGTACCTCCCTGTCCCCCAGGGGAAGTGGAGCACGGCTCGCTCGCGGAGAACCTGCTTTCCCTGCACATCAGCCCACAGCAGCTGATGACTGACGCCCTCCTCCCTCTGCATAAGGCAAATTTTCTAATAGATCAATGTCTCTCCCATCTCCTCCTCCATGTTGGCAAGACGCCCTGTCATCCAGGCTGTGGTTGAGAAGTTTCCCTCCACACCTGGCAGCTACACTGAAGCAAAAACACATTGTTTAAGCCAATGCTCCTGCCTGGCTTCTACCACCGAATTCCTTGTGTTTAAAGGCGTGTAATAGCCTCCAATAGACTGATGGTCATTTGAGATGCGTACAAAATGCAAGCTGGAAAATAAGCATATCCATCTGAGGAGCACACAGGCAGCCCGGAGCTGGGCGTTCTGGATCTAAACACCGAGAATGACGGGGTTCCTACACCCACGCTCAAAAGGGTCAGTAACAGGCCTGCAATTACAAGGCAGTCATCCGAACCTCTGCTCTGTCTGCTGCAATATGCAGCACCACATCATCCCCAATTTCGCACACACAAATTTTGAAATTCACCACAAACTTACTTAGAAGGTCTGAAGTTAAAAGGGAACTATGTGCTTTAAAAAGACAAAATCCTTGACTGGAACAGCAAGAGGAATTTCTCTATTCCAACTAAATGTTCATATGATTTCTTAGCTGGGAAAATATCTGTTTGAAGTCAGTAGCTATATGGAGACCAAGTGATTCAGTTCATTAGTTTCTGGCCTTTCACTATTTTAACCCCGCTATAAATCCTAACTTAGTTAAAATCATTCTGATTAGGACCAAAAATTCCATATCAAGTTTCAGAAAGCTTCTAAAATCTGCACCTCCTCAAAAGACATATATAGTTAAAAGCCAAATCCTCTGCCAATTTTATTGCTGAATTTGTCGGAAAAGTTATCAATGGTATTTTGCAGAACAGATAAGACTAGATGAGGTCCCAGGGTCTTCTCTGACCTGAATTATCTATGACGTACTGTGACATTGTACCTTAATCCATTAGCAAGTAAGAACCACCCACACATTTTACTCTACATTACAAGAAAACAGTTCTCTTGCAAACAAAACCTGACGGTCTTTAGACAGTATCTTCTCTTAGCAAGAATTATTCATTGTAAGTTTAAGCATGCTGGGAAAGACAGTAACGGGAAGAGATACACACAGAACATCCCACACAATGTGAGACCCAGAACTAATAAAAATTTCTAACCAAGGCACAAAGCACCACCAATGACATCCAAGTCTTTATCTGCTGCTAACTTATCTTAACGCGTGTCAGATCTGGCCTAATCAGCTGAAGTTTGGCAATGACACGAAACCAATTTTTAAGAGCACGGCTCTACCATTTTCCCTTGTGACAACCACAGAAACATCTTAGAAAACCGTTTAACCACAAGACTATCACTGCCTGCACTAAGATATTGCATGAAAGAAAGACTTGCACATTGCTACATATCCCTTTTCCACACTCCCATGAACATGGGGGATAAACGCTTCTCCTGCCAAACTTTTTACTTTGCTTTCTAACAGCTGGATAAGTGTGCAGCACATCAGAAGTGCTAAGAAAGGAGGAGTGTGTGCAGCACATCAGAAGTACTAATGAAAAGGCACAGTTTCACACAATAATCTGATGCTTTCAACACATGTAGGTAAGCAGTAAGGTTGGAAGGCAACAAGTCAGTTGAGCTAATTACTTCAATTTGCGCAGCAAGCCATGCTACGTGTTGTATGTGCTGCTAATTCATACTTAGGCATTTTCGATTGAGTTAGCTGTCCAAAAGGTGGCTCACAGGCTAGGTTACAACAAATAGTTTTCATGTGCAACCCTAATAATGCCCCATATTGGTGTGAGAAGAGGATATTGACAAATGACTTCACGCAGGAAAGTTGTTCTGGCCGCCATTTAGTACAAAGCAATCATTTGACACTGTCTAATGACATTAATCAAGCTCTGAACCTTTGTTGTTGTATGTCATAGCAAATGCTTAGCATTTTCAGGTCCAAAGTGCTTGACTACACATTGTATATTAAAAACAAAAGACTTTAATTCATTAAAAGTAGACTCTCACGCTAGATTAAGTTCATTTGCTGCACCCGTCCCTGGTCTACCTTTGTGTGTGGTCTCATTTAAAACAGACACACATAAACCAGAACCTGCTTTATTCACGGGAAACAAAAAATACTACTGGCTGTCAACCAAAATAACAGACACTGAAAAATGGGAATACCCCTGGGTAAGGAAAATTTAATTATTTTTAAAAAAAAAGACAATGACGAAGAAGCAGCAGCCATCTTCTCTGGGAATTCCTGTTTCATCACCTTTGTCAAAACATCTCACATTGTCTCCTACGTATTTTATAAAGGTCTTTTGCAGGTATATTAAAGCAGCAGCTTCATTTATGCTTACTCTGATCTATATTGATAAAGATTATGAAGCCATTAGATGGCTCATTAAGTTTGCCTTTACTTACCCCCAATTAAGATTTCAGGTGTCTCATGGTTTTAAGCTAATTTCAAAGTGGCTGCCATCTGGGACATTCTCAAGGAACACGATCGGCTCCTTTTGTAATGATGTATCACATTTAAAACTCTAAGGCAGCAGTTCTGTTATGTGCAATCTCTTTTTCCACATGTAGAGTTTTGTGCCTGGTATTGGGGGGGGGGGGCAGGTATTTAGAAATCAATCCAAAGTGCCAAGTTTTGATCCATGGCTTTTACAGCTTTAAAGCTCCTGCTCACACCTGACAGTTGAAATGCTATTAGGTATAATGTCCCCTTGCACTTCTCTGCAAATCATTCACAAAAAGAGAGATTTTGAGGTTGGGTGTGCAATGAAAAACAGATTCAGGCATAGTCATGAAAAATAATTTTGGTATATGTAACAAGGGCACCCTTTACAGAAAATTCCCTTTTGAAAGGCAGAGATGAGGATGAGCACAGTGAAGTAACTGGGATGTACTAATCTCTTCTTCACAGCAGAGTGGCATGAAAGAACAAAAAAAAAAAAAAAAAAAAAAGCAGGTGCAGGTCACAACCATCTCTCAAAAAGTTCGCTGTAGAGAGATTTTTCTCTCAGTCCTCCTACTAAGAGGAGGAGAGCTGAACAGGCAGTCACCAGAAGGAAAGATTTTTGTGGTAAACTAATACTGAGGAAGTGAAAGGAGAGCACAGGCTCCATTTTGAAATTATGTCAGGCTGAGAGGGCACAGAATTGTTATGATACAAGAGCTCTTGCTGGAAAGAGAACCACATCACACAAGACTTTGGCAGCGGAGCATTACAGTAGCAGAAAATTTTTCAATCAACATCTTTCAATCAACAACATAAATGCAGTATCTTAACCTACTACAATTGTAGTATCAGTATTACATGTGAGAAATTGCTGCCCTGTCATACATTTTGATATTACTTAAGAATGCTTATATTTAACTTCGATAAAATAAAATAATTCTAGATTAAACATCAGTCTCAAAAAAGCCAGAGTGACTTCGTGTCTATACATATATATGTGTGTGTATTTAACTCCAGTATGTAACTCCAGTTATATACTGTATATATGTATACAACACCAGTGTGTGTGTACATATATATATATAAATATAATTCCAGCCCTGCAATTATAGTTCTGCCACAAAGTTCAGATTGTCAGAAGAAACAGGTTAAAACAGAAGATACTAACTCTCCATCTTACTGTTTTCTCATTATTGCCTGTATCCTTTCTCACTCAGATCCAGAAGGCTGGAAAAGGATTAAGCGCATTCAACTCATAAATTTCTTTACTGGGCAGTGCAGGAGAACAGTGCTATTTGGGACCTACCTTGCCCATTTGGTACATGTTTATGCGTTTTTCCTTTCCTGGGGGTTGACTGGCATGATGATGAAGCATTGTTTGTGGCTGTTTTTGTGTCCTCTGTCTCCTCCTCCTCCTCTTCTTCATCCTCATCATCCTGAGAGCTTCCAAAATATACCATGTTGCTGGGCAGGGCTGGAGAACCTGGTCATTATAAACAAATGGCTCATTAGCATTATTACTTTCACTTACTGTACTAACCATATTGATCATAACCTAGTTTAGTGCTGTGCTTAGCAAGGGAAGAGGAAGACTCAAGAGATGGAAGGTCACACTAGTGCATGACTAACTGGAGGTTTGTTATGTTTGTTTGTTATAAACTAATATTTATTAATTTCTACCAACAGGATATGCATGTGCTTGAAAAGCAGGGTCGTCCCCCCCCAAGCACATTCTATTCATACTTTAGACAATCAAACAGTCTTGCTACAAGCCCTAATTAATAGCTCTGAGTATTCAGAAAAGGACTAATGCACATGTTTAATTTCACCTGCATGCTTAAGTGCCTTACTGAAGTCTTAACGTACAAACTAGAAGCTTACAGCTCTTCCAAACAGAATGAAAAAGAGCATTTACAAACCTGCACCCCGGTAATATTTTTAGGTTATTATTACATTAAAAAATTACTGTTTAAACTTCGCAATGCTTTACAGACCTCTACACTATTGTACACAGTGCTTTGCAGCAATCTGGTTCAGTTTTAAACTAAGAGAAGACCCGAGACATTAAGATGCTTAAATTGGCCTAGCAGGTCCCTGGCAAAGGAGGGAAAAGAGGAAAGGTCTCCTGATTCCCAGCGTGCTCCTCTTAAGGATGTTGCTCCTCATCTCTTGCTTACTTCCCACAAAGCTCCCCCCTAACATGCCTTGTTTGTGAGAGTATAAGATACAACATGCAATTCAGTGAGAGAGAAGTGAGGATTCACAAGCTTAACAACGTGTCCTGGGATTGAGGTAAAACAGAACCAATTTTCTGTTCAATAATTATACATCTTAGCTAGGTCTCTTCTAACTCCCTGAAATTAACAGCATATTGTGGAGAAAACTGCTCAGAGTGATAAGACCAATGTTTGTACTTCATGCCAAGGAACGGTATGCAGAAGAGGGCCTTGCTTATACTCATTGCTATAACAACCAGGGTCAGCTAAATTTGTTATTTGCCTCATTGGAGGGTTGGAAATGGAAATGGAAAAAGTGTAGAGGGGTCACACCTGTGGGGAGGAGCAGACAAGACAGGTGACCCAAACCTGACCAACAGGGTATTCCATCCCATCTGCCCCATGCTCAGTATAAAAGCTGAGGGATCAAAGGGTCAGCTCTCTTTCTTCAATGGCCAACATGCGAAGAGGATTCTCTCTGTTCATCTGCCTTTGATCCCAATCCATGTGTTCCTGACTCCAGAGCTGGAATCCAGTTCCCATCCGTCACTGAGGCCACTCTGGGACTTCCCCAGTGCCTGCTGGTGACATCAGCCTGAGAGCTTGATATGATTTTGCATATATTGTATCTATCTCATTATTTCCTTTTTATTTTTTTTTAATATTAATACTTAATTAAAGTAGTTTAGTTCATTCTAAACTTCTAAACCTATTTATGCCTTCCTCTCCTCTCTTTTTTTTGTTTGAGGGGTTGGGGAGGAAGGCCATCTGTCATTCTGGTTTTGGTAAATTTGGCTGAACCACGACACAACAACACAGGGTTGTAATTTAAATGTAACTCTAGCATAAAATTTCTTTTATGCATGTCGTGCAACAGCGTATAGGTTTCCCTGCACTGCATCAGGACACATGATGTGACTCTAGAAATCTAATAACTATTTTTAAATGTACAAGTACTGCTGACAACTAATGGACATTTTCCTTTATGCCCAATATTAGTTTCCACATCAAAATGAGTCTTCTGTCTATCCCCTGAAGGGACAGGTGACCTAGAAGCCTTGTACTTACTCAGAAAAAGATTATTTTGGTGAAGAAAGGGAAAAATAGAGAGTCAACAGAAGTCGAGAATGGGAACTCATTGCCTTAATTATTTTCC
Source organism: Tringa tobata (assembly GCA_033628505.1). Classification (NCBI taxonomy): domain Eukaryota; kingdom Metazoa; phylum Chordata; class Aves; order Charadriiformes; family Scolopacidae; genus Tringa; species Tringa tobata. The sequence goes on from JAHREE010000131.1 coordinate 8,383,962, forward strand.
TGTAGCTAAATAAGACAAAGGACAAAAGAGAGCTGAGCTACAGACCAACAACACAAGGTAGTGGCTACTTAGCTGATGCTTCTGTAGGAAACACTTCTGGCTTCAAGCTCTTCAGAACAGCAATTCTGTGGTTTGTTTGGTTTTGAGCTGTTGGTGTTGCCATTGCCAACAACTAACTAAAGTATATTTTTGGGTTGTGTATTTTCTGCTCCCACCAGGTTTGTAGAAAAATTACATTTTAATGAATGGATACCTAAATACAGCACAAAAACTAGGGCAGGCTGTTTCTGCAATAAACCATCCTTTCCTAAGTGTACTGGTTTTTGTTGGAATGGAGTTAATTTTCTCCATAGTAGCTGTGTTTTGGATTTGTGACCAAAACAGTGTTGATAACACAGGGATGCTTTAGCTACTGCTGAGCAGTGCTTGCACAGTGTCCTGGTTCTCACGTTGCCCTGCCATCAAGCAGGCAAAAGAAGTCGGGAGGGGACACAACAGGGACAGCTGATGACAACTGACCAAAGGGATATCCCAGACCATATGACATTGTGCTTAGCAGTAAAAGCTGGGGGAAGAAGGAGGAAAGGGGGGCTTTCAGAGTATTAGCATTACTCTTCCCAAGTCACCCAAGCAGGGCCATGAAGCAGGGCTTTCCTGAGGATTGAACACCTGCCTGCTGATGGGTAGCAATGAATCAATTCCCTGTTTTGCTTTGCTTGTGCTCGCAGCTTTTGCACTATCTATTAAACCATCTTTATCTTAACTCACGAGCTTTTGCGCTTTTACCCTCCCAATTCTCTCCCCCATCCCACTGCGGGGGGAGCGAATGAGTGGCTGTGAGGGACTTAGCCCCCACCTCTAAAGACCTTTGCTCTTGGATATAATGGCCCCTTTTGGGACTGCAGCTGCCTTGGGGACAAGCAGAGAGAAACTCCCCATGGGCAACCCATGCTGTGCATTGGATAGCCTTGGGACAGCCAGGGGAAACACTGCCGCAGCACCTAGGCCACGACAATTCTTCCCCCTTGAAACAACTTACAAATTAATCCATCCAACCTAGACATAAATGTATGGACACATATGGTTACCCTACGGGGAAAGCCTTTTGCATGCCACAACTTTTATACGTATACAGATTAATGATCAAGGTAAGACTGCTGACGTATTTCAAGGCATGGGAGTTGCAGCAATTCACGGAAACAAAAACCTTTCCATTTCTTATGTGAGCCCGGAACTTTTTGGCACACTCTTAAGTAATCAGCCATGGTAGGTAAGAGGTGCTGAGAGGAACATTAGTTCTTCTACTCGGAAGGGAGCTTTAAGCCTCAACAGCAACTAACTACAAGATTCCAAAACAGTCACTCTTGGACAGTGCTGCCTGAAAAATTAACTCATTTCTCTTCCATCTAGGTACCCAAGTCTGTGGTATGGATTCAGAAGTTATTAGCTCTGCAAGTCTGTTCTGTGCATCGGTTCTAATCAGGGTCTGAAGTCAGGCTCCATCAGTGCATTAACGCATTGACAAATGATGGCAATAAAAGAAACTTACTGCTAGGAACCCTCCAAATTAGATTCAAATACAGACTGAAATCTCTCTATTATAATTAAAGAAATAGTCAGAAATTTCATCCTTCTGAGACACTAAAATAGGAGATCGGATATAGCATCTATTCTCTAAGCCTCGTCTTCCCTAGAGTGCCACATCCCTAAGCTTTTCTGTCAGCTGCTTTCAACAGCAACCAGTAAAAAATATCATCTGCAACGCAAATGTTGTTATTACAATAGCAATCTTTTTTCTTTTTTTTTTTTTAGATTTTTTTTTTAAAGCACAGAACGAAATATAGTACTGTGTCATTCTGCATGAAAAGGAGGGAGGGTCTAACCCAAGTGAGAGAACAGATACAAGATCCACCTAACTCCTGGTATTCAATCATTGTAGTCTCAGCGCATAAATCTTTGGTCAGAATTACATTTTTTTAATTCTTTCCAATCGAGAACTATGAACAATGGTTAAACTGCATTCCTGGGACAGCTGGGACTGCTTGGGAAGTACATTTCCAGAGAAATTAGGCTCGCAACGTCCAATAACACAGGAGAGTCCTGCTTGCCCTGACTTTACTGATCTAAGCGCGCTGCAATATGAGACTTCGGAGAAAAGCTGGCGTTCAGTCAGATCACCTTCTCCCCTCCATCTCCTTCTCAGCTTTTCCTACATATTTATTAAAGTTGACTTGCAAAACAGAAAGGAAGAAAAAAAAGGCTGGACTCACGCATTTTTGTTCAATTTAAGCATTGTTTTGGATGGAAGACACTGAAAGAAATCTAAAAACTTTGAATTTTCTTGCTTTCTTTTTATATTACAACTATTTTTATAATCTTTTATATTAAGGTTTCAGTTCTGGAACAGCCTCAAATACTGAGAATTCATTCACACCTATGGGTTGAGATGGTTAAAACCACTTTCACTTTAAGTCTATATAGCTAAACATGTCCAAAAGGCTGAGAAAACACTAGTTTAAATACTGAAACAGGCTGCTCAAGCTCAAGATACTGCAAATTCCCTTTATGGGCAACAGGACGGGAAGACAAGCCTGTACGTACACAGTGATTTCTTTCAAGCTGAAAGAATGACAATTAGGTTGATTAGGCAACAACTGACATGTGTAAGTGTGAGCGGTTAATGTGCACCAAGCAAAGAGCTAAGGTAAGCCTCCAGAACTCCTCTTATGGAAATAAGACTCATTACGACTGAATAACTAATGAAGCTCATGTGAGCAAAGCTGCATCATTTAGAGTGGAACCTAGGTGATTCCTCACCTTCTTTATTACAATAGATCCCTGTCTTAAATATTCTCATCATCTCTGAGACCAGACAGGGACACGTATATGATACCATAGCCTACCTCTGCAGGGGACCTCATTTGTTACTCAAAGCTGCTAATTTATATAAACAAAATTTACATATAAAACCCCCTTGTAAGTACCATTATTGTAGTCATGAATGTCTAAGACCATTGGAGATATGGAGAAGAATGTGTGCTCACGAGCTGTTTGGTTTTTTTTCCAGCTGTATTAGTTGGTCTAACAAAATATATTGGCCTTCCTCATAAATCTGGCCTGTCTTCATCTCAAGTTAAGAACATGGTGGCTTTCCTTACAGGGCAACCTCATTGAGAGTTGTTGCTCTCAGGTTTCTCTGTGTATAACAGATATTTATCATGAAAATTATTCACAAGAGCGAGATGATAAAAACCCTCCAAAATGGCACAGGACTAAGGAAAACTGCAGGTTCACCAGAGGCATACATACACACATGTTCACAGAACGTATAGTTGGAGGTGCTTGCTTGATTTTTTTAATTTACAACACATTATTCTGCACGTTTTTGTCCTTGCCTGGGCACTCTCAGCAACAGAAACCCATGAGGCAGCTATGCCAGTTCATTCTTGCACACATTTTGCCAGCCAGACGGCAAGAGTAAAGATAAGCAATCAGCCCTCCTCTTCCTCTTGCCCTCCCCAGCACCAGGGCCTGATTCTCAAAGCCTACCCAGGGCAATCTAAAGACCGACATTTGAATTTAATTAATAACCACAGCAAAGGGGAAGAGCTGCAATCCTCCAGAAAGGGGGCAACATCTGTGCCCGGGAGATGGTGCATTGCCAGTTCTCAGCACTCTAGGTATGTAATACCCACCCTTCCTCACTTTTTATCCCCAAGAAAATAGCAGAGAAAAAAAAAAATCTGTGAGAGAGTTACGAGAGCCTGTGGCTGTATTGAATTTTACAAGTCTCCTTCTGTGCCGGGAGCCCCCAAGTTGTGCAGGCACCTGCTACCACAGGCAGTGCAGCAGATGAAGGGGGAGAGCAGGGGAGCAGCCTTCCAGTGCCTGGAGAAAGCACGCAAGAAGCCCTCCCTCCACATTAAGAAACCCACCCTGCCGCACACCCGATAAACCCGTGCCTGAAAAACCCGCTCACTCAGCAAATCTGATGAGAATCTAGCAAATAAAATTTGACTTCCCACCACTTATTTAGAAGACATTTTATACAAGGAACCATCTAGCTTGTCTGTGGCTGCATGGACATTTTTCTTGGCATCAAAAAAGGTCTCCAGAGCATCTACCCCCATCTGGCCTCTTATTCTTACTACTGTACCACCACCAAGACTGGAGTAGTATAATTTTTTTGTAGGGCTATGTGGTGAATCGGATCAGGGAACTGATTCAGATTAAAATCCCAGACTAAGGAAATTAAAGTCCATTAATAAATGCTGTAACTGTAATGTAATGTTACAAGCTCTCAAGTAAAGATTTGGAAAATTTCTATGCACACTTTTTCTTATTGAATGTGTAGCTTAATATATCACATTATGTTATTAAACAAAACATGAAACGCAGTATGTTTCCAGTCTCGTGTAGGAGGCTGCACGTTTTACATTCTGTCCTGATGATGTCTAGGCACACGCTTCCTAAATGCTTTTTTCCCCCTTCCCCTCAAGACAATTGATTTGCTTTGCATCAATATTTGCACATGCCATCACCAAAGAACAGGATGAGGCAATTGCAACACGATGGGCAGGAAGGAGAAGCCATGGTAGACAAAGTAAGCTTGAAAGAAAGGGCATGCAGCAGAGCAGAAGAGAGGGGTTCACGTGTGCTGGGGCTGAAGAAAGAGGGGAGCGGTGAGAGACAAGTTAGCAGGCACACATAGGCTGCAGGAGCAACAGGAGAAAGAAGATGCTGAAAGAATTACTGACATTAAATGGCAAACAAATACGGTAAAGCGGGCACGTTGTATTGAGAGCTTTAACAAGAGTACCTGTCTGATAGTGCTGTCAACCCACTGCCCTGATCTGGACATATGCCACTTGCTTTTCCCATTCAACAAGTCACTGTTAACTTACACTCAGGAGCAGAAACACTATGGCCAAAGCCAGGCAGTTAACTGGAGGGAACTTCCCAGCCCTTTCCTCCTCCTCCAAATCACGGCAGTAAGGCCAAATACCAAAGCTGGCCTTCACTGTGTGATTTTGAAAGCCTAACAAATTGCCATGGCTGACTAAGGGATTGCAAACCACACAGAAAACTCAGATGGCTAATAAAATCCCAGGTACCCTCTCCTGACCAGCACCGTAACACGAGTTACTGCTCCTGTGATCAGATACTGCTGTGCATGACAAATTTTGAGAAAATCATTAATGGTGATTTTTCTTTTTTAATTTCACTCATCATGGTTACAATGAGCTATGAATTATTACAAAAAGGGAGGATACTCAGCTCTTTAAAAAATGAGGTTTGAAGCATGTTTGGCAACTGTTTCTGTCAGTTATCTGCAGTTTCATTATTGAAATTCTCTCTTGAGTATTTTTGTCTTCCCTCCTATTGTGTGAGCAACACAAAAGAAAACCTAACTATATAGGAAAAACAATTACCACAACTAAACACAAAGTGTTGCCTAATGCATATGAAAGGATGACAAATGTATTTTATGTCCTCTGCTATAATAATTTGATGCTTATACAACAATAAGTACGAAGTCAAACATGTTTTTTTTAAGTCATGGTGCTGCTTTTTGCAGTTTTCTTGGAAAGATGTTACCCTTTGCATGTGCAAAATTCAGGCGTGCTGCTAATAGTAGCCAGAATTGATGCTTGCGTAACCTGTACATAAAGATGTCCTGACCTCAGCAGCAAGTGCCTGATTAATAGGATAAACTATACTCTGCTTCAGACATTTTATTTGACTAATGAGGTTATTAGTTGTTGTTTTTTTTTATTATTTGACAAATGTGTCGTTTTCCCTCCTAAATTACAGTATATTTTGTTTCTCATTAAATTACATTAACTTTTGTCTTGGACCAGCTAAACATATTAAAAAACCTCCGAATTTGGATCTGAAGAGTGGAATCAGAAGTATGGAAAGTGCATGCGCTTTGCCAAAAGCACTATTTCATTACTCTTCAGAATTAGCTGGCAGTGTTTCTGCAATATTTACTGAAGTACAAACCAAATGTTTTCATCTGGACAGGATTCAAACCCTGGTATGTTACAACCACAACAAAAATCATCTCAATCCAAGAGCCTTCTCTTAAATTTGGGCTGTGGTTTCTGCAAAATTGGAGGATTCTTCTGCGTGAATTATTTACACTGACTCCCCCTCTAGCTCCTTTCCTTTTTTTTTTTTCTCCTCCCCTTGCAATTAAACATAACCCAGATGTGCTTTGGAAAAATCTTAAAGCAATTTGAGACATCAGAATGATTTAAGCACAAGGCAGGTCAAGGTATGCAGGACTTAAGCCTGCCCTGATAAACACATGGCATGCCAAGCCCTATAACGAACTACATCCAGAGGTTTGGCTTCTCCTCTGACACACGGCCCCAGTTTGGGGCTGTACACAGGTGGAAAAACCTTGCCTCCCAAATGCTCCCAATATACTGGCATCTCAATGCTTAAAATTTAGGGCCTGCTTCTCATTTATTATATGTCCTACTTATTATGTTTTGGCAGCATAGCGCCAAGTCCCTGAAGTGCGAATAAATGTAATTTATGCCCGCACTTTATGGTCATTTTACAGAGCAAGGCTAAAAGAGAATGAACTGCATAAACTCTATAGGAAAGAGCAATTGTGTCTCACTTGTCTGACTCCACCTGCAGGAACAATCCCAGAGGGAGCTCCTCCGTGCCTGAGTGAGAGGGAGGAAAAGGCCATCCCACGTACAGAAACAAAACAGAGCTCATAAGCACACTGATGCTCAAACTCTCCCTTCCTCTGCTATCGTACGAATCACAAGATGCTTAGTCTTATGGATAACTTATCAGCTACTGTAATGACATAAAACTCATTTTCTTCTCGGTCCATTCTTCAAAGCAGTAGAGTTAGAACCAAAAAACCAAAGAAAATCTTTCCTTTTTTAGGGAAATGGAGTAAGTGTGGGGAAATGCATGAATCTTCAAGAAAAATATATAAGGTTCACTTTTCAAAGTCAACAAAACACACAGCAGAGTAACAGACTACTGGATATTTCAAAAACACAAGTATGGTGCTTCTAATATCTACAGCTCATAACTGACAATCTCAAAGCAATTTACCTCCTCTAACATGGCTAGATTCAGAAGTGAACCTCAAAACCAACCCTTCCCACCCTCCACTGTGTGCCCGGAGGAATGGCACTCCAGCAGCACTCCCATCCCCTGGGAAGGAATAATGCCATGGTATCGGTTGCCATGCTCTTTCTCTTTACTTTATACATGTACTTTCCACATGAGCCCACGTATCCACTTCTTCCTACCAACACTGATTAAACTATTCTTATCCTAAACCACTGTGGGAGTGAATTACCAGCCCAGAGCAGCACATTCCACAGGTGGACTAAACAGTTCCATGAATGAGATAAACCTCCTCTTTCATGCTTCAATGCTACCCCGAACTTTAAAAAAGGAACTTCAAAATTGTGAATTACAGTGGCTAAATGCAAACTCATTTTTATTAAATGGTTGGTGCAATTAAGATTCTACACCCCAGAGTTTATTCTTGTGTTTTCAATTAATCCTAAAATTTCAGTCTCAAACATCAAATAATATAACAATAAATTTGATAAAAAGCCTTCCTCCAGTATTCTAAACAAATTACCATAATGTTTTACTATTATTTTAGAATTATTAAAACTAACCTAGACTGCAAAACAGCCCACATTTTTGGACAGTGTCAGCATTTCAATGCTTTGCTTCCAGCCTAATCAAGTGCTATGCTATTTAATGTGCTTACTCTGATTTAGTGAGCATGTCTCCATGGTGGCAACGTGGTCCCTTGGAAGGCTGGGACTTCAAGAATGTGACTGATGCAGTCGCCAGCTCTCGTAAAGGCCAGTGTACCTATTGACACTGAATTACCAAGGCAAGCGTACCTTCTACCTTGTTAAAAGCCAATTAACAGTCATTTTCTAACATGCCTAAAATTAAGAGCTCCCAAGATTTTGGTACTGGGGCTTCTCCTGTTGTAACAGAAAATCTCTGTAGGTATCTACTGGCACAGACAATACAATACCTCCTACTGACACACAAGAGAGAAGATTGGGGATCAAAGGCCCCTAAGCCTATCAACTAAACAAGGGTGTTTGAAACAAAAAGCCTGTTTACAAACAAGCTGCAAGATGACCATGGCACCAAGATTTCAAAGCTACTTATGTTTGGACAAACATGCTATAGTGAGACTTTCTATTTTGGTTTTGCCCCGTTGTAAGAAATCATCATATTGTTAAGTCATTGCAGTATCCAAAGCGAACAGTCATGTGTTTTGCAGAACAGTTGTTGGAAAAGCCTGAAAACTCCATTTGTGAGATCTCAATTAAACCATCTTCATTTAGGAATCCCTGAAACTCTCTAGCATGTAACTCCCAAAGGCCCCACTTAATTAGAAAATTGATCATGGGAAAACTTCTTAAATTGTAGCCTCCTAATCAAAGCCTTCCTGTTATCACCTTTTGACAAAGATCCATTGCTCACAGGGAGTTGTTTCTTCTTCCCCCTTTAGCCCTGTATTATTCCACTCACAATATTTTTAACCTGTAAATAATTATGGAGAGTAAAGGTAACTTAAACGCACTGTAACAGAAGGTAGTAAGAAAAATTTGATCAGAGGCAGAAAATACAGTAAAAGTGAAAGCCGTTGTACAACTGCCTGGAGATGACACACTTGCATCTATGTACGCTGCTGAAAGATACTAATTACGCCTCTGGCAAAAGGCATACAGGCTCCTTCAAAGAAGCTATTTAAAGATAAGAACGCTGCAGACAAACACTTCAGAGATATCTGTGCTATTCCATTTGTTCTTGTGTTTGAAATTCTAGGTCACAATTTTAAAAAAAAAAAATTAAAAAAATATTAAAATAATAGAAAGCAGGGGAGCCTTGTCAAGTCTGGTCAGTGAGATGTAATCCAGGATGCTCAAATATTCATCAACTGTTACAGCTTTTTAATTCTGCCCTGCTTACCCATAAAGAAGTAATTAGTACACTGTATTATCAAATCAAGGGTTCAAAAAACCAAACTAATTAAAAATACACCTAAAGCCCCTAGTATTCTGGATAATGAAACCAAGCAGGTCATCTTGGTTAAACTATCTCCCTTTGAAATTACAGGATGCTTAAAAGTTATTTGAATCATTAGATTTTCTGAAACATGGGAAAAGGCCAGGTACATGGGACTCCTTTTCCTAAATATAGAACCTTACACATGTCAAGGGTCTTTCCTCCACACCATCACATGATAGTACTCCTCCATCACTCACAGAATTCAGCTGCCACTGCTTAAAATAAATCCCGAAGCGTGAGCTCCTAGCAATGATCTAGGATTTTTAAATTTCTCTGTTTAAAAATAGAAAAGGAAAGTGCACACTGACATGGTGCCACAAATTTACACCATGCTTCTGACACTTCCACTGGGTGCATTGTGACAAGGACAGACACAGGACCACAGAGATGTTTTCACACCAATTCTGGAAAAGACCCCCTTGCCAGAGAAAATCTTTGACCATGAATGCAGGGATTACAACATCGGAGCATTCTGAAGGACTAGGATCTAAGAGAGTCCCAACTCAAAAAAAATTTCAAAGAAAAACAAAACAAAACAAAAACCCACAAACATACATGCACAAACATGAGGATTTACTGTCCTGGATCATATCACTACTACGCTTACTGCTAAACAACTTTGAAAGTGCTGTACTCTTATTTCCATGTAATTGTGTGCCTCATTTCATTATCAAAGTGTAAACTGCCAGGACTGGACAAACATTTCTGGACAGAAATCAGAAAAACCACATATCCCACCATGCAAGCAATTTTGAATCCCTCAACACTTCAATAAATAATAGCACAGAGGTTACAAACCAAAACAAACCCCTTCCAAAAAAATCACAAGTCTTCCCTATGCAGAGTTTAAGTAAGCTGCTGGCTCTTCCCTCTCCAGGCTCATGAGGTACCACCAGAAGAGCAGGACCAAACTAAGCCTGCCAGTGCCCTGGAAGACTACCTGTGGGACCTTTCTAGAGCTGAATGTACCAGTAGGCTGCTACAGGTACTCCCTGCAAGCATATTAAGAAACACCTTCCACCTCCTTTTTTCTAATGACTACATCAAAAGACCACCACCTGGAGCTAAACCACCAGAAGGACCAAACGGGCACAATCTCAGGCAGCCATGGCCTCCTGAAGGACACAGCAGTTCAGACACCAGAGCCAGAACCATGATGATAGCAACGTCAACAACTCCACTCCAAGACACAGCTGCCCTCCTGCTCCTCCACAGAAATGCATCCAGGTAGCAGATGTCCAAGAAGATTCCCCCCACCCGCTTTTACTGTCTCTTTTCAGGCTTTATACAGGGGTGATGGAGCAATAAGCTTGTGGAGGTGCTGAAACAGAGAGCTGACACCTTTCCCTTTCTGCTTTTCTTCAGTCTGTTTAAGCAGACCAAGAACGTGCCGTGTTTGGCACTCAGAGCAGATTTTCCCTCGTGGTTTTTAATATAATTGTAATTGGGATCTTGCCGTCTGAACGCACGTGTTGTCTGAAATATATGAGTACTCCTGCATACTGAAGAAATTAGGAATGAATTGCAAGTTCTTAATTGACAGTACAAAACATCAATTATTCTACAGATGAACAACAAAGAAGAAAATTACAGGTGCAAGAGCTAAACAGCCACTGATTAAAATTAAAAAAAAAAAATAAAAATCAAACCTTCTGAATGAAGCACTGGAATAGGACAAAAGTCCCCGTGCTTCCCATTTGCATTGATAAAGCAGAAAGCAAAGAGACAGCAGGAAATAAAAATGAAGATAAGTCACATCCCCACACAGGTTGCCTTTCTTTAAGTGGAAGTGCCTTCAAAGCTATAAATAACACATGCTTAGTTAGCAAGCAGTGGAAACAAGTGTGTGAATGCAGCCATGTGTGCTCACATACATACACACACACACACCCCCCACCATCTGAATTTTCCCACCAACAACTGTGGCAGTTGGCCCAGATCACAGCAGTGACATGCTGCCAACAGACTGATCAACCTCACAGCAGACTAAATTAGAAATACATTTCCACAGATTAAATTTCAGAGGACTGTGATGCCACTTTAAACTCCATTAGATTGTGCTCCTCTCAATCCTTTAAACAAACACAAAAGCTAGCAAATCACCCCCCCTCCATCCCCTCCACCCATCCGCTTTACCAGAATTCCCAACAGTATGGAGGCTCCATATTGGACCAGAGTCAAGACAGATGTATTAGCAACCAATGTAAAGCTACCACTGGCCTAAAATCTCACAGAAGAGGAGAAAAAAAAAAATTAAACCATGCTGCATTAAGGTGAGAAAGCCTCAGCAGGAAGCTACAGGTAGCATTGACTACCATTGACTACTAGGGTTGCAGACAAAACACTCAGAACCAGAAAGGGAAACCCAAACACAAGCTTTGAAGGATTCAATCCACTAGGTAAGACTTTTGCAGCAGGTCCTATCTGTACCAAATGCAAATTCTTTCAGCAGGTAATGGGACAAAATGACAGCAAAAGGCATTGTTCCAGCACATCAAGGATGGAGCAGTCACCAGCTAAGGGGCCAGGGCAAGGGAACACCTACCAAAGGAGAAACATGCCACAAGAGCTAATACAACACTTGGGAGATTAAACTGAAAGATGCTATCTTCAGTATATGATTTGGGACACAGGGCCATGGGAATTCCCAGGAAAAATGACCACCCAGGTTAAGATGTTCTCCTTCTTTAGCTTAGTCTGGACAGTCAGCTGTATCTCATGCTAAGATCCCCAAATCTGACATGCAGGTTCACAGACACACACCAGTGATCGCAGACACACAACATTCAGCTCCAGCCAGGCTCAAGCGCCTGTGACCGTGAGACAATTTGGGTACCTCGTAGTACAACTTCAGATGCCTTGTCTGCACTTGGGTTGCAGAGTGGAGGAGCTCACCTGTTTTAATTATGAACACGGGAACAATCCGGCTCCTCGGGCAGCTAAGAATAATGGGCTACCCCTCCACCAACTGTCAGATGAAAAGCCTCACTCAGATTGAATAATAATGGACAGTGAGAAGGTAGACAAGGGGAATTTCCAGCCAGATTTCTCCTCTTGCAGGAGCAAGTACTTAGGCAAGTTAAGCACTTCTTCAGTTTATAGTCAGACAAAACAAAGGAGGATGGGGAGGAGTTAAGAAAGCTAGACAAAAACCCATTCAAGGATAACAAAGTGCTAAGCATAAAAGAAATTTCCTTTTGCACTATTACCGGCCTCATTTTATGGCCTTTACAACCATGAACTTGAATTCTCTTGCTGCAGAAACAGTCAAATTGCTGAGAGCTGAAACACACACAGTATATTCAAGCGTAGCACCGGTACATTTGTCTGGCTACTACTTGGTGTGCGGTGCTACGTGCTATGGCTCGTTCTTGGAATGAGACTGTCCCCCTAGGCTGATGCGAGACTCCTACCTCGAAGACAGAGGAAAGTGAGAAAATCTTCTGTCTTGGGCTTCCTTTTGGAGAGGTCAGAAATCTGAGTGGCGGGAGGGGGTAACAACGGCTCCACTATCTTTATTGGAGTTGTGCTGGGACTGTTTGGCTGGGACTGAGCAAACTTCCTTTGTGCTTGCAGCCTTGGCCTGTGGAAACAAGAGCATATCAGAAGCACGTTAGGCAGAACTTGAAGAGCAGATGTCAGAACATAAAAATTCACTGTTTGGAAAAAAGAAAAGGAGAGTGCTCGATACGAATCCATCTCCCACCAGCAACATATCCCTACCTGGGTCAATTGCGAAGGCAATATTTTATTTGCTTTAGCCTTTGGTATCTTCTGCGACAATTTGGAAAACCAGAAAGAGAACATCTTGACTATAAAATCTGTGACTACTCTTTCATATGTTCTGATTATTTTCTTGCACATCATACAATTACAGTTTACCATTCATTTATTTGGAAACTAAATCTGCATTTTGCACCATGAAAATGTCTTCTTTTTTTTTTTTTAAGTGTTAGTGTTCTTTGCTTCTTGTTTTTAATTAATTTACAAATTAGGTTTATTTTAGCCCCAATAAAGTTGCAATTTATTCCAATCTGTTAGAATCTTATTTACACAGTAAAATATATTTGAATAGATAAGGTCTCTATCTTAGTGCCCAGTTGTACAAAAGCAAATCAAAACCTTTAGGGAAAGATATTTTTGACAGGGAACATATCAGGTAAAAGCCATTAGATTTTTGTCCCCTTGGCCACAGCCTAGAAGATAGTAAGCAAGGAGGTCTGGGGTTGGGGTTAAGTAGTATTTGTGAAAAAATTGCATGCATGGAGTGAATTTGTCACAATCCTGGTACTAGACTATGGACTGACACACTCTGATAAGTTTTAGAGCATGCCTGGATACGGCTATAGGAAATGAACGGGTGCAGGTGGTTTTGGCAGTCAGGCTGCAAATTATTTCAAGCCTATCTGAAGGCTCTGATTAACTGCTAGGTGGCAATGAATATGATTTTCTTTAATACGTCTAGAACGCAAATTGGTATTAGGGAAAGCGCTTTGGGGCAGGACAGATACCCGGAGGGGGTCTCGCTGGGAACCTGACTCTGCTCAGCATTTAAGAACATGCTAATTTCTCACTTAAGCAACTGGGATTCTAATTATGATCTTTATTATAGCTTCAAAAAGGAGAGAAACTACTGAAAGAACTTAAAATCTCATTGAGAAAGGATGCAATTTTATGTCATTTTCTTCCCTAATAGCAGAGTATTTACATAATGTCAAACTGAAACACGAATCAATAACACTGAAGGAAAAGCCAGGTCTTGTCACCCCACAGCGGGCTTGACTGTTATGACTTAAGGAAAGCACAGTTATGGTTCAGTGTGGATGAAACACATAATTCGCAAACCTCCTCTTTTTCACAACTATTAAACTTAAATAGTTGGGTAAGAAGAGGTTTGTTACGGTATTTTAAACTTCCACAATTCTGTGACTAAAATAGAAAAAAAATCTTTTTTAAAATCCCAGCAGTGTTTGTATAAACATATATATGTGCCCTAATGAGATCAGAGAACAAAAGCAGCATTAGCAATTTTCTCCCTAAACTCCACATAAAATGTCCTCACTATCCAACTCCTACCCCCCTAAACAACAAAAAACACCAGCTATTCTTACTGCTTATTTTCATCTCCTTAATGGCAAATACAGCATGATGGTTTGTGGTGGTGTAGGGGTTTTTTTACCATGGTCCTTATAATTCCTGAACTGGAACTAAAAGACGATTGAACATATATATTTCCTCATATCTATGAACAATTATCTTTCCAGAATGTAGCCGTTGTATAGGTCTGCCTGTATATTCCCAAAATTACTCCGATTGCCTTGCAAAGCTCTATTCCTTCAAGCAGACAGAGGACTCTCGCACAGGATGAATGAGATTTTAATTTCAACCAACTACATTTCTATCACCAAAACCACACATGCAGCCAGAGAAAAATGCTTTGTGTTGGTTTCTGTTCTGCACAAAACGTAAGCTCTCTCGCCAAAAACCAGATTATAAAGGTTAGCAAGCAACCCTGCCTGCTGCTCTCATCTGCACAGTGATTTTTTTCCTGTCAACGTGCTTCCTCAGCTTGGCTGTTAAAAACATACACTATCCACTCACCACATCTCTGAAACTACCTACTTAAAACTCATGTGATTAAAGATAAGCAGCGAGGAGGACTCCACGACTACCACCGCCCCAAAAAGTAAAGGTTAAGCCTGTTTCATGGTTCAAAATTAACCCTCTGCAGCAAGGATCAGCCAAGGCTGTTTGCAGCATCCCTATTATTGGTCCCTAGAGCATTGAAAGAGGATTAGGGAATAACTTGAAGTTCAGCATAGACATGAAATGAATTAGTGAATCCAAAGTACTTTTGGTCAGGTCTGTCTCTGAAAATACACTCTCTGCTTGCTGTCCTTTCCCAGTACAAACAACTCCCCACTCGTTTTGCTTGCCTGCTTCCTGCATGGCACATGGCCTGGCCTGGCAGCATCAACAGCTCTTCACTACCCACCACGTTTCTGCAGAGCCCTTTATCTCAGTGAGGACAGTGAAAATGCTAGACCTTCCCTCCACCAAGTTTCAGGCTACAACTGTGAACTTCTGCTGCTTCCTGGGGAGGCTCTGAAGACTTCTTGCTGTATGGTCAGATGTGTCTTGAGATGCTTCTCCTCTCACACCTCTGTTGATATTTGCTGTACTTCCTCTGCTTGGTTTGAACTCACCAGTCCCACAAAAACAGGCCTGGTCTTTATGAAATACCCATTTTTTTATTAAAACCCTGAGCAGTTACAGATGTAAGCATCACTAATTCTATTTATGAACACTAGTAAATGAAGGCACCCTTTTGTTACTGCAGCATCCTTTAGGTTTCCGCAACAACTGTTCTTTGCATGGACAGGCATGTGCTCCACAGGCTTCTACTTCCAACACCTGAGGCTGCACAGAGTGAGCCATGAGCAAGAAAGAAGCTACTCTGTAGCTACAACACATCAGGATGAGACACCAAGGTTTGGAAAGAAAAGCCAAGCTTTTAAGCAGCCTTTGCTCCAGATTTGTGTCAAGATGACCAATTTCAAAGGTGGGCCAGTAAAGGAAAAATATATACATTTCAAAACATGGGCAATAACTTAAAATTGTTTCCTTGTAAAGGAGTGTATGCATCTTAATAACCTCTTACGTCCCCATGAAAACCTCTAAAAGCATAAAACCAATTATTTCGGGTACGGTTTCACATTACACTTAATCCAATATAAGTGTGAAGCTGGTGCCAAAAAAGGAGGTTACATCAGATCAAGCGTAGCAGCCCGTCGTACTCGCTTACGCACCACTTCTGAGCAAGGCAGAACAGGTAAGGAAGTGATAAAAGTGTTCAGAAAGACATTTTGTGTGTAATAAACACGTAACACCATCAGTGCGGCTTTGCTCTTTGCTTGCTACTGCGACGATTTCTGCTGGAATGACCTATTTAGCACGCATTTGGCAACAGAAGGCAAATTGGCACGAGTGGCAAAAAGAACAACAAAAATCCTGTTTGCATCCTCAAAATAAACTGCTTGCTCCATCCTCATTGAAAGGGTATATGCTATGTAAGACTTGCAAATGTACAAACAGAAAAAAAACTTTGCAAGAAGGAAGAGGGAAGAACTCAAAATAATACATCTAAACATCATGCAAACACCCAAAAGCAGCCAGAAATACCCAGACTATTTAAAAATAAATACTAATTCCCCTTCTCTCAACAGAATCTTATTTGCCTTCTACTGCTTTTGAGAAACTTTAAACACCTACCTATCACATGAAGTCCAAAAAAGCCTCAGCCTAAGGAAGCCCCACCTCCTTTTGGTACACTTCTCTTCTACTGAACTGATTGTTTAGGTCCAAGACAGCTAATTACAGCCAGAGACTAAAACTCCACTACAAAAATATCCCAAGTATACAAATTCAGACTAAGCTGGAAAACACTTCCCTCCAATGCAAAATATACTTTTTGAAGCTTTTCTAAACTTGAATTTATTTTTAGTTGAATATTTCAAGCAAATTGCATTCTTTAAAATTGAAACACTACAGTTTATGTTAGCTAAAAATACTTCAGAAATGTCTTTTAAAATAGAATATCCTAGCACCATTCCTTCAGCTTGTAGAAAAGGACATGTTTAGGAAGAAAACACCTACTACACAAAGGTGGTCTTTTCTTTGCAAAGCAAAGCTCAGGCCGGTAATACCAGTCTGTGTTAAATTTAGTAAACGTTACTACTCTAGATAACAGTGCATGCTGTGTTAGCTACAAACCGCATATTAAATTATCAGTATGCAAGATTCAGTTGTACATTGGTACAAAAATCTGACTATTTTCAGTTTATTACTCCATAACTCCTAAGTGAAAGTAAAGCATAAGTACACATACACAAGGAACAATATGCACAATTGAATTGATAATATATATGTATTCATACTAACTTTTTTATAATAAATTCCTGGGTTGAGGGGCTGTTCTCCTACCTAAGCATCTCAACTGGGAAGAGATTTGCAAAACAAACTATCTTTATCGAACAGTCTCTAATCTCCAGCAATCTGCAGGTTTATACAAAACTTCCTGCTTGTTATATACTACAATATTTGCTTGCTGTTTGGTCTCACAACCTTTTTGTTTCTCCTTCAACTTCACTTTTGCTTTGTTGTTTCCTGCTTTTCTGTTGCCTGATGTTTGTCCTTTTTTTCTAAGAGTACCGCTAGAGTTACATTTCCAAACTCCACAAGAAACAGCAGCTTAAGTAGCTGCTTGAGTGTCACCATTTCGTGATTAATTCTCATTTCCCTTTTCAATACAGTGTGTTTTTCACTTTCTGAGCTGCTAGCCAGAAGCCTGCAAGCTAAAGTGAAGGAATCTACGTGTCTGTCTTTTTAAGATCAGCGTTGGTATTTGGTTACTTTGCTTTTGTCACTTCTCCTCCTGAGAAACTGCAATGTAAGTATTTGCAGATAGTTACTTTTATCACATTAAAATCGCTACTACTAACTGGTGGCAATGAGCTGGTATTGGTTTTCACCAAACACTGCACAGATAGTTAGGAATAAAGACCCGCTTACTGCCTGATCTAAGGCTAGCTGTTGAGGAGCCATCTTCTATCACAACACATCTTTAAACAGGGAGAGTTTGGGGTTCTTGTTATTGCCAGTTAGGCTTTGCAGTTCCCAGATCTCTTTCAATATCACACCTATCATCTCAATCTGGGCAGCAGAACACCGTATACTTACATTTTTCCACTCAGACGTTTGTTCTTGCACAGAGAAAGCTGAGCTAAGTTCTGTGGGACCCTTCCCATATTGCTGTCTCAGCCTGACCATCCCATCCAGCCACACACAGTCATAACTGAGCCTTACGACTGTCCTTCCATCAGCTGGTAGCACCCATTACATGGAGGGCTCTGGGACAGACAGCACTCTACTCACCAATTCTTGCCTCTGCGCTGGCCAATCTGTGCCAATATCACTATAGTTTCCCCCCTGCTGTGTACCTGGGTTACTCATTTCCTTACTATGACACTTGGCAAAACAGTTCTCTGAGTTTTACTTCTCTCTACCCTGATCTGGATCAGGTTCAAAGCGCAACATCTTTTGTTCCCATCAGAGCCGTTACACAATTTAGACATTTGGTTTAATAGCACCGTACAACGTGACACTCGGTCCAGCACACAACGTGCCTCTATGCAAAGATTTGTCTGTGTGTGCAGCTTCGTTTATTAAGGTAAACGTGTCTGAAAGTGATAGGCTGTAGATATGTTCTGCCCCCAATAAAAAAAAAAAAGTAATTTAGGCTGTAATAGCCAGGCGTCTGCTGCAGATCAGATGATTATCAAGTGTGTAATTTCCAGCTCAAACAAAATCAACCATGTGACAGGCACTTCTAGGCAAGCCCAAGGTGAGCATGCAAAACTTGGTGCTGGAGGTATCATTCTTCACAGGACAACTGGGAAATCCTTATCACTTATTGCATGTGCCAGCAAGAAGCATAGCTAAGCTATATTTCACCCTTTCACTCCTGAGAACAAGCCTAAAACATTCACTTCAAATAGTAACCTTCTAGAGGATCACCAATTCATGAGAACAGGGCTCCAGAATTCAAACCAACAAGTCTACATCAACACTGTCAAAACTTTAATTTAACAAATTTTGTTTTCCCCAACTGTGAGGGTAAACACTACTTGGATAAGTAAAAAAACGGGGGGAAAAATTTGCCCTCAGAGTATAGGGAGGTCTTGTTGGCTCTCCCTGGAGCACACTTGAGCACAAGTGTTAGCTCTGGCAGTACTAAGCTGCGTTTCTATCTCTATGAATTCACATACCACTGCAACCACTGCCTCCCACGTTAAAACATCAGGTGAATAAATGGCACCACCATCAGCGAAAACAGGCATACAAAAGAGTCCTTTGAACTGCATTTCCTCTTCCACATCCCCTTAAGTTTCTGGGGTACTATTTTCTGCCTGTATCAGTGGTATCTGTTGCCCATTTCAAGAACATGGCGTCTTGGTTGCTACTGCCAGCAAGTTTGCAGTTGTGAAAACTGAGATTCAATCATCATCTGCGTCTCCACACCTGTTTGTACCAGGAAGGAACCAGAGGGTGAGAGACCTGGTTGCTCCCATCCATGCGGACACCATCTACAGGTAACCAGTGCAAAGCTTGTGGTCACTCTAAGATGTAACTCTTTCAAAATGATTTGCAAAATCATGTAATCCAAGCCATGACCCAGACCTGCATTACTAGGTAAGAGCAGTAACATTCTTATTCTTAAAGATTCTTAATCCTGCCTCGTTAGAAGGATCTGGGTTAATTTTCAGTAAATAAAACATTCTAGTAAGGTAGAATGTAACACTTTTCAGAAGTTATTTTTACTGATTCCTTTATTCACTGAATCTTCTTTACCTTCTGTGGTCCAAAAATTTTAAATTGGCCCTAAACTAATAACTTAATTTTAAACTAGCCTTAAATTCTCAAGTGAACAAAGTAAAATACTATGTCCATCTCTATTCAGTCCTTGATTGTTGGGCCTAACAGGGCGTGTTTCCATAAATAACACTTCTTGCTCTAAAACTGAAGCTACAATGAATGGATGCACATGTTCCTTCGGTGTTTTGGGTTTGTTTTGTTTTGTTTGTATTTGTTTTATATAGGAAACAGTTGGCTTCTGAGAACCTCCTCTCCTGCAAACAACAGAAAGGTTCTTGGGAATGACATTTAATGAATGATAATTGAGCTAACCCCTATGCTTAACGACTAGTTCAAAGTACAGCTGGCAACGTAAACTTCTTTGATAAAACCTGCCCAAATTATCATTAATTCTGGAATCACCTATTTGTCCTGACCACCTTTATTGATTACAACAAGGTATTTGCATCTCCGAAACTGCCTCACTTCCTGGGCTACCAAGGCACAACTCCAATACAATACAGTTACAAAACCTCACAACTACCTTCAAGAATCTCAAGATGGGATCCTTCCAGCCCAGCCTTCAGCAGCTCTAGAAAACTTGATTTACATTTAAGTACATCAATCACCACCAAATACTGAAACCCTTCCACCCATCCCATGTACTGGTGCTGTGGCAAGCACAGAAGGGTTTATCAGCTCCTGCCCAGGGAGAAGGAGCAGCGGAAACATGACCAAATGAGGATGTGGCAGCTGAATGAAGCTCCCAAGAAGCTGTTTTCCCACAGTACCTGCCCTTCTTTTCTGATCACACTACAGCAACTGTCCTACAGGCTGTCCATAAATCCAGGTCCAAAGGCTTATTCATCTATAAGCGTAAGATCCAGACAATCTATTTCAGCAAGACAAAGGCTCTTTTAAATCCACTTTCTCCAGGGCTGTCCCACCTGAGATTGGACAAGAATTTTTTCTCCTCCATACAGGCATGTGGTGAGCTGTACATGGCAATAGATGGCAGAAGAGATCCTTCTGAATACTAGAGACAGGTGGTGCCACCCTTCCTTTGTCCTGCAATGGTTCTTAAAAATCCCCATTTTGGAGTAGCTTCATGGGAATCTAACAACAATGCTGCAGAGACTCCACTGTGGGTCCTACAACGCTCCTCCCAAGGTCCTGGTTATTGCTGACACCTTCACCACTACAGCATTCAATTAGGCGAGCTCAGATATGCTCACACAAGCTACAAACATGCACAGTGATGCAAAAGCATTCCCAGAGAGAAGGGACAAGAAACAGGAATGTGTGGCATCAGTCCATTTTGGAGGGGGCTGCGTCCTGGATACATGTCTCTCCTTGTTGTTCATCAGGCTATGCACGCTGCAGATTGCTCACTAGAGACAGCTTATGATGCTAGAAAAGACAGGCAAGTTGACTCTGTGGGACTAAGCTACAGCGGGAGTCACTGCCTTAGTGTGGATCAGTATTGAGTGCCATTTGACAAGCACTTATTTCAGCAGTACCAGCCAGCTTCAACAGCTTCTGACTCCTCTCCACACTCCCTCCTGTGCAGTTTGCTTGTGTAGCGCTACTTTGTGCAGTTTGCACCATGGTCTGGAGCCGTTTTCTTCTGCAGCATTACTCATCTACATCTGCTGCCTGGTTCTCTTCACCAGGGCACCCTGCAAGCTGCTAAACAAGTCCATCCGAGCACAGATACCTATAGAAGCACTCGGCAAATAAATGAAGACTTGGGTTACCGGTCCCTCCATCCAGAAATGGGTGCTCCCCCTCTTTTCTGGTAGTGTGACCCAAGCTTCTTACTTCTCAGCTTAAGCCAAACCCAGCCCCCCATACCAGCAAGTTCTACTGGAAGCACATCACCAAGGAGTGACTTTAGCTTAGGCCTGCCATTTTATGCCATGCTGCTGCACAGAGAAGAGCATCACCACATGCCAGAACATTAAAACGCAAAATCAGGGCAGCAGGAAAAAAATAATTAAGGAATTCATTCACATTTGCTTGCCTTTTAATAACGATTAGCAGATGTCTGAGCAACTATTATGTCCTGACAAAGTCTTCTTCAAGACCACAAAAAGACCATTTTTTTTCACCTTAAACCCTGTCCCATGTGCTGAAGATAAACAAGGTGAACTCCACACTAACAAACACCTTCCATACTGGAAGGAGGATGTAATTTCCAGTTCAATTGCACAGCCTCCACCTACTGGCAAAGAACTGCCAAAGTCCTGCTGTCTGGACTCGGTGCAGGTGGAAGAGTAAAGCAATCCTCCTATTTTTCTGATATTCAGTAAAGCCAGTGTGGGGAAGCCTAGGGGCACAAAATGGTCTGCCCTTTCACTTCAGAAGCTCTGCAACACCATTCTTCTGTCTGTGCTGGATTACACCCTGTTATTTACTACAGGTATATTTTTTTCAAAACCCTTTTTGACCCTACAAAAGGATTTCCAACCCTATGCGACAGAGCCTACAGAATGTTAAAACCTTCCCATTTCCACAAAACTTGAACATTTCCCCCCTATTTAATTACACAGAAGTTAAAACCACTTTTTGCACAACCCACTGTGCAACTTCAATATTCTTCTAGTATCATTTTCAGAATTCTTAGACATTGGAGGGACATCTGCAAAACCTGTTTGCTTCCCAGTTCCCAACCAGGAGACATTAAACAAAACCAGCATGGTTCAGATGACAGAGCTTCCCACTTCCTTACTCATGTGACACCCTCCGGCACTACCCGAAACCCAGTTCCTGATAAATTCAGTGCTGTCCTTTGTTCCATATTCCTCTTCAAAACAGTTGCAGATTCAGACTGAACGGTGAATGATACGTCAAATAATACCAAACATATCAGCAGCTCCCTCCCTAGTAATTTGACCAACTGCTGAAACTCAAGAGGATGCAAGATCAAAGCCGTGTGACTGAAGGAAAACTCTCTTTTCCCTTTGAGCAGCCTGTTTCAATTGTGCTTTTTTTATTAAAAAAAAAAAAAAAAAAGTTATTTTACAGATCATTTCATTCTTGTTTTCCAATCTCAGAAAAACATGCGTACCTCAACTCTTGCAATCTTTCACCTTCGCCCTAAAAGCAACTTACACTAGCCAGAGAGCTAGAGATTACTTCTGGCAGAGATGTCAGAAGTAACAGTGTATGGATCATTTTAGCCATCATCTGAATGGCTGAAAAACTTCCTGTTCAATTAAGTCCTCCATTAATCCCTACCATTTGAATAAAATTTTCCATCTGCTGGCAGGAAGTGATAAAAGTCACACGGTCAGTAGGTTGTGGGCATTTTAACCTCTTGCAGAGGTTGCAGCTTGCAATTTAACCCCCCCTGAAACCAGCTATCTGCACTTCCCATGGGACTGGCCTTGCAAAGGCTCCTCTACCATCTGGCTATTACCAGGGACTCAAAATTTCTCTTGTAAAACCACAACATTTAGATGCACAATAGAAAAAAAATAAAGACGCAAAACATCCCATATCGTGTATCTGCTGCAGCAAAGTCATCACTTTTGCATAAAACATCCATCAATCACATTCACCATCTTGCCAACAAAGATATCTACACACAAATTGGAAAGGCGGGGGGAGGGGAAATAAAATAAACATCAGTATA
Organism: Tringa tobata; assembly: GCA_033628505.1. Taxonomy (NCBI): domain Eukaryota; kingdom Metazoa; phylum Chordata; class Aves; order Charadriiformes; family Scolopacidae; genus Tringa; species Tringa tobata. The sequence continues at coordinate 8,407,102 of JAHREE010000131.1, forward strand.
TTCCATAATGCTAAACCTGTACTATCCTTATATAATTCTGAAGATAAAAGAAACTTTAGCAGGTCCCATTTGCCCTCCTTGGTTTCTTCTCTTTTCCTCCATCATTGTAATTTTTTGCATGAAGTTTCCCTTGGAAGTAAAGGACAACCCTCTCCAGGCTTCCTCCCCAGGAGTCATACAGCCCATTCTTGCAAGTCAATCAGGGAGACGCAGTCAATTGTCCCGGTAACTCTGTTCATGCCTTCTTTCAGTCCATGCCACATCCTGCTACCAGTCAAACTGGCCTGAAAAGGAAAGGGGCCATTCACCCTGCACCTCTTCTTTGAGGGCCGCTAAATCCTATGAGAGGGGGCTGGCTGGACTGCCAGAGCACGCTGTCTTTCTCTTCCTCCTGAATGCCAGATAAAGTAGTTGGGAACTAATGATATGGATGGAAACTATGGTAACAGTTCCTGTGCCACCACAGTCTATAGCCTTCCCCACAGACTTTCTTTCTTTACCTGCAGTAGTAAGCATTCAATACTCTCCTGCTTCTTGCCCCATGTGTTACGCCCCCTTGCCCCAGGAGACTCCAGGAAAAAGATAACATGCATATTGAACTCATGTTGGTACCAGGTAATCAGAGTAAAAACACACACACACACAAACTGTATGTACACAACACAGATTTGTCCGTGAAGTGACAAAAATACAGTCCCTCTGATAAGATTTTGTTCACAGAATAGCGAGATTTACCAATGCTTCGTCCTCTCTAACACCCTCCTTACTTCTACTCTTAGGAAATGGTGGTATGTGGAGCATAAGCAGCAGGATACCTGACAATTGATGGTACAAATCAGACAATCTAAGAGCTTACTGATGGTGGAAGGGAAAAGCCATGTTCCTTCTAGTTCTGCATCCCGTTGTGGACTTGCACCACAAAGGGATGGGAACGTACCAGCCAGACAGGAGCAGAGCAAAGGGAATGGGATCACACCTTTTTGGAACAGCAAACCATTGCATTGCCTCACCTTTCCACCCTAAGTTTGGTTTACAGTGATCTCAGCAAGGGCTGCTGCAGAAAAAAGGTATGGTATATGCTCTTCCCTTCATCTCCAGACACATGTTCCTGCTCATACCAGCACTACAGCTCCTGAGACCCCATAATCAGCTCGCTGAGGAAGTCAATCTAGCTGAAAATTAATTTATAGGTTGATTTTTTTCTTTGTCGGGTTAGGTTTCATAAGCACAGAAGCCCTGGTGTTGGCACAAAAGAAACGGCAAGAACTCACGGGAGGGAAGTACTGTGTTTTCCAGTAGCAGTTTGCATTAAGATCACCCTAAGCTGACTGAGAAACACATTAGTTACTGAACTGTAAAATTTGAAAAGAAAATGTGCCTGGCAGCAATGCCAGTGTAGTCCCCCTTTGCTGTCAAGCCTTCTGCAACAAGCCTAGTCTCTATCAAGATTTTGCAGCAAGGAAGGCAAATTTGGGTGGTTTGTTTTTTTTCACGATAACCTTGAGGGCTTTAGGGTTTCATTTCTTTTCTTTTTTTTTTTTTTTTAAGCAACAAGGTCCAATTTCCTGCATTTCTGCCCCTGCGAGCAGATCACCCACCACACTTCACCATACCGTCATAAGCAAAGCCCCAGCTTACAAATATTTAAAATAGGAAGGAGAGGATGGCATCCCAGATGCTGTCCACACTGACAGAGACACTGCATGAAAGCTGGGCAGCACTTGCTGATCTAGGTGCCCCATGGGTGAAGAGTCCTGCTTGGTGGTGGTCAACACGTTGGCTTGCACTTCCTCTGGAAGGGTCCTTGAGGTGTGGTCTGCCACTGATCAGCTGTGCGTGGCCAGCATCTCCTGCCAGTGCCCAGCCTGAGGTGACACCCGATAGCAAGAGTGAAGGTAGCAAGAGTGAAGGAATGGCCCTGAGAGCAGACCACTAGCAATTTCCAGGAACATATGCTTGCGACAGCCTTAGGGTCACGTTCAGTAGATGTCTCCATTAGTCGAAACGTACTCTGATACTTAATTAATTTCATATTTAGAAAGAAGACCATCCTCAGCCATTTTAACCTGCTGGTAACCCCCCCTGTGACAGGCAGCAAGATGCCTTTCTCTTACCACATTGCATTACAAACTCAACCTGGCACTGAAGCACTTCCCGCTGTATATGTACATACACGTCAGCCAGCTCTACACCTCTCACACCTAGTCCCAAATGTGAGCTGCGACACAGAGCCTGAAATGTGATAGCCTCAGCGAGCACCTTGCTCCTCACTGCAGCCTAGCACTTTTATTTTATTTACAACCTGATCCTCCCTAACAGATTGCATACCTAAGCTTAAACTTCTTCCCAGATCTGCATTTTTCATGGAGTCTCCTTGCAAGAGAGAGGTTCCTCCTCATCACTCCAGCTGGCAGTGCCCGTCTCTCAAACTCACCCGGGGTCAGAACTGCCACAGCCCATTAGTAGTATCTGCTCAGCCCCGTCACCTGTGGCTCTGGGGGACAAGAGGCCCCTCAGCAAGGAAATCCCACCTCACTAAGCGCAGTCTAAATCTGTCCACAAAGGTCCAAAACCCTGTGGTGCTTCCCGATCCTGCCTTTCCTCCTTGACAGCACTGAGCCAACGCCTGGTCACTGATTTACTGGGAGTCCTCAGGCACATCACTTTGCTCTTCTGTTCCTTTCCCAGACTGAAATTAGATGTTGACCAAAGGAGGGCAGGTAGAAAGATTAAAATCCTATGAAAAATTGTGTGTGCGTGCACCCAGGTATGTTTAAATCACATGAGGACCCGAGGCCAGCTCACCACATGGCCGTACAATAGGTCGTGGCAGAGTGCTCCCACCCAGGAGCGGCAAGAAATTGGCAATTACTTCAGCTGGGACCGCCGGTGAACATTTGATGAACTCTTGGCACCAGTTCATTTAGCTCTCAAAAGCCGTGCATCTGAAAGGCAATTGGTGAAAACGCCACGCGAAACCCCGCCGAAGAACGAAAGAAGCAAAATTGGAAAGAGCACTTGAGCAATAACAGAAAGCAGGCAATAAGGCCAGGAGCAATAAAGAAAGTAAAACATTGTGAGGGAGTGCAAAGAGCTGTCAGTATGCTCACGAAAGTGGGAGTTACCTGGAAATAAAATGGAAATCCCACAAGGACCAGACGACTGAGGAACGAACAGCAATGCGGCCGAAAACATGCCTGATTAGAAAACTGCAGAAATCTGACAAAATATGCAATCCTTTTCATACCCAGCCAACCACTGAGCCACAGGTAAACAAATACGTGGAGGATTTCATGATACACCCCCCCGAGTATTTTCTCTATTTTAAATTATATTAATTATGGGTTCAGTAGCTAGGGATACTGTTCAAAACAACAAACAAATGCAACCACAGTGGGTTGTGTAAGTGACTGCCCGTAGCACTAAAGGAAATCTTAATAGCTTGAAGGTGAGAATTAAGTCAACAAAGTCAACAAATAAAATAAATGCATCTTTTATCACACCATTACCAAGGGAAGAAAATGCCAAAAGGCAAAACTAGAGATGCTTCTCCTGAGGCCTTACTGGCAACACAAGATTGCCCCAATTTAATTAAATAAGTTTTGTTAAATCAGTTCAAATCCTCATGGACTGTTATGGGTTAAGAGTAGGTTAAACCAGTGCCTTGTTGACAGATAAATCAAAAAGACAGCCTGTCCATACAGCCTCCTGCATCGGTTTAACTTCATTAATTTAAAAGCTACATTTTAAGTTAAATTAACATAAGCTGTCTAGAAATCTCAGCAAAGCACCACCACTAAGACTTTAATGATTTTGGATCAGTAAATCCAAAATCACTTCTGAAGATACCCTAGATTCCAGCCCACCTAACTCCACGATGTGCTGTCTTTCTGGGATGGCTGATATTGTCTGAGGAGGCAGATATTGTCATAAGTAGAAATTTAAGCTACAATTCCATCTCTAAATGTTCAAATTCTATTATTCAGAAAAGGTAGTGACCCCAACCACACATTTGAATGTATACAGCCAATATTAAAAACACACCAGATGGAGATATCCCTGGTCTTATACGGGGTTCAGAACCTAGGTATGAGTTTTGCCAAACGTGTTAATCTATATTTTTGTGCATTCACCAAGGCTCTCCCCACCCACGAGGAGCTCCTCGCAGGCAGGCAGCTTTAAAAGTGCTCCAGTTCTTCCATGCACCACCGTTATATAAATCTGCAAGATCAGAAGCTATGCTAGAAATAACTGGCTCACTAACAATATCCCTCTTCATAGCCATTGCGTGACCCTAGCCAGCACGACATGACTGATCTGGTTCACAAAGCTTTAAACTGAATAAAATTAAACTATATAGGTAAGATTTACTTTAGTCAATGTTTTATACACGCATCTACATGCACACACACATGCACATATACATATCTATAATCTGCAATAAAAAGCAAGGATTGGAGACAAAGATCAGAAATATGAATAGCCAATTTTTAGATTACTATAATAAGCTTTGCAGAAGGTATTTCATAATTTAACGAGATAATAAACCATCATAATTAACTGCATTTTACATACCTCTCCCCTTCCCTGAGGGTGAAGAAAAGCTTTAAAAACAACCAAAAAATAAAACTCAACACTCCTCCAGACTTAGCAAGGAACCCATCCTTCCAAACCTGTGAACCAGACACCATAATAACTGTAAAACACGCCTCTGAGCCAACTGAGACTTTAAGCCTGTTTCCAGCTCTAGCCCTTTAAGCAAGGTTTTCTAAATCCAAATGAAACCAATGGAGTGCCATCACCCTCAAAGTGCAGATGCAAAGCAAAGCAGCTGTTGTTGCTCATGTCTTTGCCCAGCATTAGGAGTGTCAAATTAAAGACTACTCACTTTCACTGAGCAGTATCTTTAGAAAGATTTAGCAGCCAATTATTACATACAATCATTTCCCTGAAGAAATGAGGTTTCAAGGTGAAAACCTGCCAGGCAGGAAAAGGGGGGTAGATAATGAGCTACAATGAGCCAAGAGAAGCAGAGAAGGAGATCTGTGGTGTCAATCCCCACCACAATGGCCATAAGGTTCCCTAGGCCATAGGGGACAAGTCAGAACAAGTCAGGACAGCTCTTACTCTATACCCCCCTTTTAGCAGGTAGCAGGGAACTCTCTACAAGTATTTCCTGGCAATATTTCCATGCTCCCCAATTCCATTTAGTGAAGTCATGCACAAGGCACAGTCTTTGGATCAGCTATAGCTGACCCAGAACACCAGTCTTTGTGATCTAGACGGCTGGGATGGAAGTATCAAGAGGTAGGGTTCATAATTATTTAAGTGAATCATTTGAATACTACTATAAAACAAGGTGTTACTCTCCTCTTTCTCAACTTGTCAGGCTTCCAGACAAGAAATACAAAGAAAAACTACAGCACCTTAATTTACAGAATCTTGGGGAAGAAAACCCAGGGGACAAATCGGTCTACAAATATTGTGCAAGTAGCAGGATAAATAGGAAGATTGAATTAATCAGCTTCATAACACAGTAGGGTAACAGTAGCTACTGGAAAAATGTAGGCTAAACCAAAGTTTCCCAGTTGTAAGAGCAACTCTGTGCAGAGGCTGTGAAGCATGGAACATTCATGGCCTGGGGAAACGAGAGTCGCTTCTGCATCAAGCGCTGGGATGCAGCAGACATCAAGGGCTTTTCAGGAGAAGCAGCAAGGGTCTGCAGTATGTCAAATGCAGCACAGATGTACTGTAACTGTTATCAAAGGGGACTTTAGATGGCTAAAGCAATCTTCTATCCAAAAGAAATGGCTATGGCTTTTAATACTACCTGCAAGAAAAGAACAGCTATTCCCTTATTTCCTATAAGAAATATAAATCTGCAAGAAAAAGGAAACACCTTTAAGGTGGGGGAACTAACCCCAAAACCCTTCAAAAACTGCAAGCTTTCACCAGCAATCCCAGCAAACCCCAGCAATCCTGCCTAATACATGGCACGGGAGGGCTCTGGGATGCCACTAGTCAGGGGCTGGCTGTTGCAGATGTCAGTAAGCAGTTTGTTTTCATCAATAACACAAGATGCCCGTAGCATCACCAGTTTTGCTATGTTCATTGTTTAGCAGAAAACACAACTGTCTTATCTTTTATTAGCTGGCATTTCTCAAGGTTCCCTGCCTTTATTTTTTTCTCCCTGGTATAAATGAGCACATTTACAAATAATACAAATCATATAGGCTATGGAGAAAATGAAGCTCACGCTGTGGGACGTTCAGCGTGTGAGGCTGGAAAATGTATAATGCAATGATAAATGCATTAAGTTACGTTTCACGTGTCATTAAGTAACGCCGAATTCTACCCTTAAAATGGGCGACTGGATACGGCAGCCCTCCTAAGAGAGGGGAGATGCCCCAGCAGACAGGGCGAAGCACCGCGCTGCAGTATATAATAACATTTTCCAGAGGAATGAGCAGAGCGCTTTCTGTGACGCACGGGGAGCACACAAGCTGTCACTGTGCACTCGGTGGCATCTTCTACAGGGACCAGGGTAGCAGAATCAAGTAACTTGCGGGTGTATTAAAGGAAGAATAAATGATGTTCAAGTAACATCAATGTTTTGAAATGCAGGTAGTGCCTACTGTCGCTGCATCACCTAATTAAAATCCACACGAACTTAAAGTGACACCCATCCAGGGGTAAATGACTCTCACGCACGCACCTCAGCTAACACCTCTGCCTACCTATCGAGCTGATAGAGTGCAGCTCTGCACTGTGACATCTCCTTTCTGCACCAGCTAAATGCCACAGATTTATACATGCTGGCATAAATATAGAGGGAGGGGGAAGAAAGGGAGACGGGGGAGAGAAACATAAAAAGCCGTCTCATCTCATGCCATTGAAGAACTCCCAAGGGTTTGTCAGCTGATGAGGTGTGCTGCTGGCGTTGAGTATTGCCAGTGCTCAGACCTTCTTGCTCCATATTTTAGCCACCCCAGCAAAGTATCTGAAAATCTTCATAAATCCTCCCCTCTGATATTCAATCTAGAAAATAACCACTGCGACACAATGCTTTGGAGCTTTTCATTTCTACACTCATTAAAATAATTAAGGAACTGAGACTGACATTAGTTTTTTTGTGGGGTTTTCCACATCCTCGTTAAAAGGTTCCATGGCTGACATGACTCAGAAATTTAGAGCTCATTATACAGAACCACCTAAATTAGTATTCCGTTCATGGGCTTAATAGGTATTTAAGCAATGTAAGAGACAGGTTTTGTTTTGTTCTTTTTTAATTGATAGAATAAACTGTATTCAAATGCTCAGAAAGTCTCACTTGTCTGCAAAGAAGAGAGAGATGAATGAGCTGAGCACAAACAGTCCTAGGACCCTTTGTTGCCAATAAGGCAAATGAGACCAGTGGGTTTCCTCCTCCATCTCCAAGCACTTCGTAATTAAAGATAGCAGCTCACCTAATGCTCAGGAAACGCCGTAAACATTTGTTTTCATTAAGGCTCATATTGGGAAACGACGCAGATTCTGTTGAATGAAACCTAGCAGAAAAACAATTCAGTAGAAAAGGTTGGGACGGTCCAAAGAAACAGCAGAGTAAGGAACAAACAAGGAGGAAAACAAAGCAGAGAAGTCAACAACTAATTCATGCATCCTGGACTGTCTAGTGATCACTAAAGACGTACAGAGAGAAACACAAACAGAAAATGGGTTTCTATTTTCAGGACTAAAGGGTTTGGTGCTTTTCATATAAAATGACAGCAAACCCTCAGAAGCAGTCACCTTCAAAGAGCAAAACATTCTTCATACTACATTAAAAACAAGAACCTGAGTGGAAAAGGCAAAAGAGACTCTATTACCCTTATTAATTACTTTTGGGGGGGGAAAAATCCAGGAAGGCGAGAGAAGACACTTTTCTTCCTACATTTTATTTGGGACCATGAATAACACTGCCCTACATCTTTCACCAAATGCCATTGAAGTCCTGTCTTCTTTATGTCTGTAATAATGAAGGGGCAAGCGAGGCAGCAAATTTCTGCATAGACACCACCCTTGCACTACGACTTAATGGTAGAAAAATTCTTTTTTCTTCTGGAAGCACATTGCTAGAAACCTTCCCACAATTTCCAACCTAGAAATGGCACTTGATTAAACAGGGTATTCTATTTTGCAATAGAAAAAAGAATTGCTGAAGGTGTGCATGTCCTCCAGTCTCTGCTTAAAGAAGTTTTTGTCAGTTTGCTTTTCAAGTTGGGAACGTCAAGTTCTAGAAGACGTGTCCCTGAGTAGTGAGAAGAGTCTTGGAAAAAAAGCACACTCAGAGGACAGGAGAGATCAGATCAAGTGGATAGTATCAGGGCCTGGAAATCTGCCCAGATACTGAAATATTGTCGTCTGTCCTCATGTCAAACATGACTTCAGCCCAAAGGGCCTTTAAAAACTGTAATCTGAAGATACAGTATATGAAAATTAAATCCACACTTCCTTTTAGAAGACAGAGTAACAAGAACTTCTAACGAATTCCCTTTTAACTTGCCTTTTCCATATTAAAAATTAGAAATAATGATGTGACAGAGCTGCATTTCTAACAACCTCAGAACTCTGTCTCAGGAAAAGGATCTTCCTCTCCAAGAGCTGAGCAGAAATAAGAAACAGCAAGAGGCCCGTACCCTGCCTTTCTCACCCATCCCAGAAACATCCTTCCTCCGTGGCAAGCAAACCAAATGTTTCGGCAGCGACCTGTCAGTGTTTTGGAGAAACTGGGAAATTAGCATACAGCTGCATCCCCAGACTGGCAGAGGGCTTTGAACAACACGTAAAAACCCGATAGAGAAGCAAATCAATCTGAAGCCCTGAACTGAAGACAGCATATAACACCAAAGAATGACACACACTACAAACAGCTAAAGCAGTTAAATTTCCTGAAACTGGAGAGTTTCTGAGTAGGGGCTGGGGAACCAGTGCTCAAGAAGATGCAACTAAGAAGCTGAAAATAATGACCATAATTCAGAATTAAGTTCTATATCGGGAAATTTCTAAGACCAAAATAAGAACACAACGTGGTTTAGGTTGTAACCTAAACATGAGGTACTTTCGTTATCTGAGCTATTTTCATTGAATTACCTTGTAACATTGAATAAAAATGTAAAGGTGAGATGATTCTATTTTTACTACGAATGGCACATGCTCTTTGTACTCCCATTGACTTAGTAACCTTGCACAATAAGCTATAGCTTTAGAGGAAATGATGCAACATAGGACCTTCAACACCAACACATACTCAGCGCAAAAGACTTTGAACAAACAGTCCTGTGGGTGAAGAGAATGTCCTTTTCTGCCACTAAAATAATCAAGTACCCAACAACTATGAGACCCAGATCGACAGTCATCCATCCAATAAACACTTAATTGCTCAGAGTTCACACTGACGAACTTCAACAGAGGCAGCAAGCGGACATGAGCCAGGTAAGAGCCTGGGGAAATACACGGCAGAGAATATGTCACTGGCATCAAAGGCATCACTTTCTGATGGCTCATTCTTTGGTGTAAAAGTCCAGCATACACAGAATAACATAACTGAAAAGGAAAATAAACAAGACTCTCTGCTGAAGAATCTGGAAAAACAGAAAGATATTAAGCAGGCCTACTTCAAGTGCAGTCAAAACCAGAGGCACTTAATTTACAGCATTCTTCAGCCTGCAGACATCTCAGGAAAATGCCTGACCCACTGAAATCAATAATGAATAAGCACAGTCTTTCAGTGGATCCAGGAGTTAACTCTTGTTATTTAAAAATGGATTTGAATGCAGCTGTGCTGATAAAGCACTCTCAAAATCCTCCTTCCAGAGATAATTTCTTTTTTGTTTATTTATGAATATCTATGTTAATTTAATATCAAAACAAGTGGAGACATAAATACATAAAATCAAAAATAGATACACACATATATAAAAACATATAAATAAATAATATACTTTATTTTTACTTTAGTCTTCAAAACAATAAACAAACACTACTCCAATCTTAAATCCCTCAAAACTCTGCTGATTAATTTTGAAGATGGAAGAGAGATACAGCGATTAAGTGATGTGCAAGGCCACACAGCATGGCAAAAATTTGAACATGCATGTTCCCTATCCTGTACCTACGGTACTAGGCTACTAGGAGATACTGTGGTTTTATTGCACAGAGAGCAATAAATTCATGAATTCACGTTCTAGTAGGGTCCTGCAACTGTAAGCTTCAAGGAAGAAACCACCTTTTTTTTCATGTGTTCTTTTTCTGAATTACTCCAGTTAATTCTCCCAGTAAGAATAGCATAGCCTTTACTCAAATGCTATCTCCCCTGTTTTTCCATTTCTCATCTGATTCACCTTTAAAGTTTATTTTGCAGTCCATCTGGAAACTGGAAGTAATTAAATACCCTTAAACTGGTACAGCATATCAAGCATAAATTTGACGACAAGATTTCTACATAACAGAAATTAAATAAAACAGATAAAAAACAAACCTTGATTTCATGGTTGCATTTGCTTAGGTATGACTCAATACTTATAATCTAATTTTCAGGTAATGAGAGGATTTCATAGGCCTAGAGACATAAAAGCGGGGTTCTCAGAAATCGTGCTACACCTGGCTTGTCTTCTTGTTCTCTTACAAATCAACTGGGTGGGATGAACTAGATTTCAAGCAAAATCAATAGTGGTCAATTTTTCTAGCGTAAGACAAACATAAAAAGTCCAAGCGCACCAAGATACTGCAATTAGCAGGACAGTTTGGTTTCAGGCTTCTGACCTAAGAGTCAGGGGGCCTGAAAGATTTCTCAATGCCTGTTAAGAAAATGTCATGATTTTCAATGTGCAGGTGTAAAGAAGACGACACTAAAAATAGAAGCAATCAAGAAAGTCACAGCTGCTCACTTTCACAGCAAACTAGACGTATGCAAAAGAAAAATATGAGACTCCCTTCTAAAAAAAGAGTTGATTAAAATTTTAGAGTAATTTATTTTTAAATACACATTTTGCTTGACAACTTGCAGAACAAATTGTCACAGGGCCAGGAATAATCTAAGGCATAATAAAAGAGCACAGAAGACAAAAAGCAAAAGGTTTCAGTCTCTCCCTCACCTCACCAGGGAAGAAGAATGACCAAAAGAGATGAGGTGTTTGCTTGCTTAAAATAAATGCGAGAGCAACGTTACCCCAGCGGGCTGAGCTGATCGGGGCAGCCTGCCAGCACCCAGAGAGGTTGACACTTCTCCTCTTCATCTTTCTACCCATGGCCACCTCTGCTGGGCTCACTGAGGTGGCCCAGGGGATCTGTCCCCGAGACCAGTCCCACTAACCCAGCAGAAAACCATCTGCCTTTGCTTTTGCTAGGTGGCAAACCGTGCCAGAGCGAGCACAAATGGGGTCAGGGGAAGCATGCTCCTCCTTATCATGTATCCCCTGGCTGCCTAGTGGGCCATTAGACTGTAATTTTAACCCAATGCTCTCAACAGGAGGCAAAGTGATTTGCATTATCTGACCAACAGCCCAAGGTAGGGTATTTAAGTAGTTGTCAAACAGAGGGACTTCTCAGTAGGCTCCTGATTGTGGAAAGCCACAGATGACAGTGCTCAGCAGGCCAAAGGAAAACAGTGCAACATCACAATTCATAATTACCTAGGGCACAATCTCCCTAAAGAAAGAGGGAAAACCTCTGAAGATGCAGCTACCTAAGAAACAAGTGTTCATCAAAACAGCAATGCAGCTACACTGGCTTTCTGGGTGGGCTGTCCCCTCAGCCAGGTAGTTGTGGTAGAGAGAGCACATTTCAAATCTCTAAGTCACTTAACCAACCACTGACATCAAGTGAAACTACGCTTCCCCAAGACAAGGGGTTTGGAAATACAATAGCACACGTGCAAAGGAAAATATCCTATCTGTTGCAGAATAGCCAACTACCCAAACACTGACGTTTCTCTGTTCAAGCTGGAATATATAAAGCTGTATAAAGAGCCATCAAAATTATGATGAGGTGCAAAGAAAAGTCTTAAGACTTAAAACTTAAAAGGCTAATGATGTGTTGTCTCAAGTTTTCATTGCTTCATCAGAGAAATTTTAACTTGCACCAGAACATGTTTATACTGAATTCCAAAAGCTGCCATTTAAAATAAATAAATTCTAAAAGCCATCCTAGACACTCAGCATACATACACACACACACGCTACCAGTTAATTCATTTTGCAGAATTATGACTCCAATGAACAGCTCTTCAACTGTGAAAAAAGATCAAATCGGATAACAGCTCCAGGAATGACCCTTTTAACTAAGGATCTCCTCACTGTCTACTCATACCGGAAGGTTTTCATTAATATAAAAGAATATCTATGGGATTTCATGAAAGTGAAAGCATTACAGGCAAATGATGTTGCGATAGAAGAGAGATTAGAAATGAGGTCTGTACAAAATCTACTTACTTTATTAAAAAAATAAATAACAGCTGCAGGAGCTCGAGGAAAGGAGGAGGGCAAGGGAGAAGAGGCAGAGTGGACACTCATCTCCATAGTAACTACCACTAGGAAACTCAGGGGAGAACTTGTCTGAAAGCTGAAAGAAGGATGCTACCAGTGGAAATAGACTGCAATACAACTGGAAAGAAAAACAAACAAACAAAAAACCCAAACAAAAAAGAAAACAACCAAACCCAAACTTGCAAATAATTTGCCACATGGTCAATGATCCCTTAAACTTTAGTTTACTTAATAAGAGCCAAGAACAAATACCAAGAGAGAAAAGCAAAGAAGGAAAGCATAGAATCAAAACATAATGACATGGCCATTACTGGACAAATTATTTAATAAACACACCATTAAAATAGTAAAAATACAAATGTTCAGGTTAAGAAGAATAAAAACAATTAGCTTCCCTCAGGAAATCCTGTGCTACTGGATGCAGCAATGGAAAAAATAAAGGAAAAGCACTATACCAGCATAAGCTAGGCCATATTTGTAAAATGCCTGTGATTTTTCTATCAACACAAGACATCTGAAAATATTCCAGAGAAGGTATTTACCATAAAAAAGACCTATGCTTTTCAGATTCAGTTCAGAGCCAGAAAACTCACACTCCCAAGTTCCAATGCTGGTGACAAGGACAATTCTGACCAGTGCTCACACCGCCCCTCACCTCTCTCATCCAGCTGGAAGTCTTGTGACCCACTCTCTCCTTGGGCTAACATCTGCTTTGATCTGACCCGTATCAACACTAACACCAGCACTGGGGTCAGTTTTGGTGAATCAGCAGCAGCCCAGACTCACACTGCCCATTTGCAAGGAACACGTCAAGAATATATTCCCACCACTCACACACTGTCCAGATGAGTCACAGGAATAAATACAGAAAAAGATTTCCTATAGTTTAGTGTATGACAAACCAGCATATGGTACAAATATAACCTTTAAATACTTATAAAAAAATATTTAAAAACCCAAATATACTTAAGACTTGATGTTAGGATACACTTCCACTTTAAAATACCGGAATGGCACTCTGTTTGGTTTTTTAATATCATTATCTTTGCAGAGCCACAGGACAACGTAGTTCCAACCCAGGCTGGCTTTTCATTTAGCACACATACAAAACACTTGGGTCAGAGTTGTAGCAGGAATGACGTTGTGGTACAGCCTGTGGTAAATCTCCTCTAAATGTCCGTATAAAAGAAACTAGATGCTTCCGTCACAGGTTCGCTTCAGTATTAGTTAAAACACAAACTAGATCTTACAGTGCTTATCAGCAAGATCTTTGGGGATCTTGTTTGGAGACTGGAGAAGCTGTAGTGGTGTAGCCTATTAAATCATGTCCAGCCTAACACAACAAAATGTAAAATCTCTTCTGGTAAATCAGCCTTACATTCCAAATGTTAAACTGAATTAAAAGATTAGGAGATCACTATTACTACAAAATAGAAACCAGCAAGAATCTTCAGACTGTACTTCCCACATCCTTTGTTTCTTAATCCTTCAAAAGACCACCAAAAAGTAGCCTTACCTCATAAAATTGTTACTAAGTTTGATCTCAGTAAACTACTTACTGCCAAATATTACAGCACTTTACATCTTTATTTCAGGAACAGGTTTCTGCTTTTCCATTTTCGGCCTTTTATTCTTGCTATAATTATTTTTATCTATTGACATCTTTTTAAGCTCAAATTTTAATTATATGCAAAAAACTGAATCTGTTTCATTTAATTCTGAAATCTTATTCATACTTGATGGTGCTGAATGTTTTCTCATTAAGTAATCTCTTCTATTCCAAAAGTATAAGACCACTGCGAATGCTAGGATGGCTGATTTCTAGGAATCAAAATTTTGAAATAGAATCCCAGTCTTTAAAATAGCATACCAGAAAAAAAATCATGGCATTGCCATGATCTTCAAAATACAACTATATGCTTCGTCCCCCCCGCCCCCCGCCTTTGCTTTTAAATTCTTTTGGGGGAAATTCTGAATGGAAAAATAAGTGGAAACACACTCATTTGTAATACATGTGAATGCTTGAGTTGGGTCCCCCCCATCTCCCATTCATGCTGCAGGATCATGGACATTGATTCATGGAGTGAGCAGACAAAGCTGTAGAAGATCTCATGGGCGTCAATATTTGTTTGGTGAGGATGCAACATTTTACCTATGGGTAACATGACCCAAAGCAAAAAAACATATATATTTCAAGTTATCTGTGTTTCCCCTATTTAGGATGAGGCAGTCTGGCTTTGGAACAGCCAGAAATAGCTAAGCACACAGCAATGAGTCCATCTCTGTTGACATGACAAAATGCCAGGGGATGTCCACCACATGTAATATTTCTTCTTTGGGAAATAAAAATGCTCACTGGCTGTCCAGATACAATCCTCTATGGAAAGTGGTTTTAATACCAACCTTTTTGAAATGCCACTCTAAAGCTAGAGTCTTATACAGACAGTGGCTTACATGCATCAAAACACTTCTTTCACATTGACACACAAATTTGCTTGGAAAAGTGTCTTTCATTACATATCACTTACTTCCTACATCGGTTCGGAGCAACCTCTCCGTGGTATTTAAGCAGTCAACATCTGGCCTGTCTTATACAGGGGTGAGACACATGAATAAAGTGAATGACAGGGGGGATGGGTTATCAAG
Organism: Tringa tobata; assembly: GCA_033628505.1. NCBI lineage: Eukaryota > Metazoa > Chordata > Aves > Charadriiformes > Scolopacidae > Tringa > Tringa tobata. The sequence goes on from JAHREE010000131.1 coordinate 8,422,269, forward strand.
CAGCTGAAAGAGTGTTTGCCATAAACAGAACCACAGAAACAACTGCACCCGTCCAGTCTGGCCTTGGAAACTCCCCAGGGTACCTAAGGGGATGAGCCCAAGCTCAAGGTCATGCAGACCTCCTCCTGCAACTCTGACTTCTGAAGAGAAGGTGGCAGGTGAAGACAAGGGAGTTTGAATCAGACGTTGCTTAACACTTCTCAGCTGCTATAAATTGTACCTTCACAATTATTAGATCACTACTTGGACAAGTTGTTTACATAGCTGTCTACCCACAAAGTTAAAGTGTTCCCAGACTCTTGTACCTTGTTATATCTGCCTGTCGGATAGAAGAATCCATGTCAACAACTTCTGTTTGTTCCTTATGAAAATACGGAAAGAGCATTAATCACCTGATTTTTTCCGTTTCCAACTACAGAGAATAATCGCCTTGACTTCCATTGTAAAGCATGTAATCTGTCTTTTTACTATTCCCGTGCAAATCCACTCCAACGGACTATTACTGTTTTCTTTATAAGGCTTGTTATTTAAATATAAATGTGCTACACTAAAAATATATTCCACTCATATCAGAATTTCCAGAGAGGGAAAAAAAAAAAAAATCAAAATTATTATACATAAATCTTACTGCCATTTTGGTTTTATTGTGGATCGATGTAGTTCTTCATAAGCAAGCAACTAATGCAGATTTACATAGCCTACTGAAATTAGAAAAAAATAATAGAAGCACCTGGTTGATAAGTGGGATTACATTACGTGGTAGCAGGCAACAGCTGAACACAAATACATTATATAGTGTTTCAATTAGTGAAAAGACTATTCACTAAAACAAGTCCTGGAAAAACACTTTGATATTACGAGAAGTCACCTGCTTTCACACCTGAGTCATAATACACTGCTCTCTCCATCACCTACAATACTGAGCAGAAATCCCTCACAAACTCACATATGTGGGAACAGGATTGACCGTGTTTTACGTCTTTCATGGAAGGTGCTAAGTCTAGTGCTAAAGACACTGTTCATTATTAACTATAAAAACAATTTGCCAAAAAAAAAAAAAAAAAAAGAAAAAAGAAACTAAACCCGGGTCCTCTCAATCTCTTGACAGCTCTGCTGGAAGAAAGTCTTTTGCAGCTCAAGTTAAAAAGTATATATCACTAAAAGGAACCACTTAAATTAGCACCTTGACTAATACACAGAAGCTTGCCTACCCTCGCCTGGCTTTTTTTGTGCTGAGGGTGCACTACAGGTCTGCCAGCCAAGCGGCTGTGCGGCCACCAGCCAAAGGAGACAAGCGTACTTGCCTCCCCCTCCTTGGTCACATACTCCCACCACTTCAGCTGACAAACCTTGACACTCATCTCGCCCCACAGTGAGCCAGTTCAAGGAGTTAAATTGGCATCTAAAAATAAAAATTTTTAAAAAAGACAAACGGGAAAACGGAGCAGGCAGCAGGGAGCCAGCTTGAGGCGAGAGGCAGGATCACATCCCATGGATTCGCCTCGCTGTAACACACAACCACACTTCTGACTGTCACATGCTTGAGACCATTAGCAGAAAGCTGCTGTATTAATTAAAGGCCTCAGAAGATCCCTAATAAGCAATTTCTGGCCAATCTAGCTGTGGCAGCTTAAAACACTACTGCTCCCCAGCGTGTTGTCCCTTTCTCCTGCTGCCAGCAACCTTCCCTGTGGCAGAACTGGACAATGTGTCTTCTGGGAGCTGCGCACGCCCTCGGTCCAGGGGGTGACATGCATCTGCTCTGCTGCTCCTGCAAGGCGGGAACATTTCTTCAGCCCTATTTATCTTCTAAACTATAGTCGAGAAAATATTATAACATGAAGTGAAAAAAACCCCAAATTTAAAGCTTAATGACTATTAAAATCAGTCAGCCTCCTCCCACTTCTCACAGCCTTCTATTAACAGAACTTTACAATAAAAGATAACCGCATTTGTGCATTTGGCAATTCCTTGTGTGCATTTCTGGGAAGGGGGCCATGTAAATGAGTAGCCACCTGATTAGTAACAGGAAACAAGCAAAAGCTTACTATCACCAAAGATTAACATGCTGTCACATTGAGTCTGCTCTGTACGTGTCTCTTCTTGGGTAAGGTGAGCAAATGTTGCCAGAAAATATATAGCTGTCTCTGCACACTGTTATTAATTACCAGGGGTTGTAGTCTTAAGAGCTGGCCATAAAAATGTACAAGCATCCAGACAGTGACTCAAACACCTTTGGCCTCTTACCTATTGACCTTCTCAACTGAGAATCATAGCTGGAAATTGGAGATTCATACCGAGGAACATGCAGCTACATTGAAGTCGCACTTCTCCTTCAGCAATTACCTTTTTTAGAGTTTTTAAAATGCGTGGTCTTTACCTGCTGAAGACCATCCAACCTGAGAGCTTACCAAGCCTGTACACCAACGCTTTTGTTTACCTCTCCCAAAACCCTTGAAGAAACTAACAACTGCTTTCATTCACACGGGAGTGAACATCAGCAACACGTTACACAACAGATTCGGCCTAACATTAGCATCCTCAGCTTTTGCCAAATGTTAGGATAACACTGACACCTCTTTACTGGCTGAAAGTAGTATTTACTACTCAGGATTAACCTTCTGCTTCCCCCCAGACCCGGTCACTTGTAATAGACACAGCTCAGACCAAAGGAAATATTGTCCTTTCTTTGAGTGGAAACTCAAACATATCTAAGTATTTTGAAGCCTGAGCCTGCCACTACTGCCACTGCCAACCCTCATTAAGCCCCATTTATTCTCTAAGTACAGCTTACAGTTTTTGGACTTTGCACAGGCAAAGCTGTACATGCACTTCTTTTGCTCCTTACCACCACCAAGTTATCACAGCTGAAACCTGCAGCATCACAAAATGGCATGTTGCACACTTTTAGCACTGTTCCATGCTCTCTCTTGCAATTTAAAAACCTACACTTAAAAAGAAATGGAGATGGGACTGTACCCATCGGCTGCAAACCTGACTGTGAAGGAAACTTCCTCCAGTCCCCAGAGGACAAAGGTGTTAATTACTGACAAAGTACCTACAAAGACTAGTTGGAGCCATTGGAAGCCTAGCAGCACTGGGCCAGGGCCTTCAAAAGCTTGGTCCACCAAAGAAAGTATTAAAGTGAGTTTCTGAACAAAATCTGCAGCGTTATATTAAATCAGCATACTTTCACCAGAACTGCAATCCTTCCTCTCATAACAATGCTCCCTGTACAGCACATACGGCTCTTCAATCAAGTTATGTTACTAGGACAAGGGCTGAAAATGAAAAAAAAAAAATAGATGTGATAAACCTGAAACAGTCCTTGGTTGGGGGTTCTACTGTTGAGTTACGCAGCCTGGCATGCGTGTGTGAAATAAGGAATACTCAGCAGTAGTCCCTTCACTGGTCAACAGGCAGGCTGGTAGGGATTTACCTCCCCCACAGACGCCTCTCAGCGTTTTTCTACAACTAAGTCCTCTGACCAGTAACTTACTGGGAGCAGCCACTGCCTAGTTTTGACCCAAGGAAAATCTATACCAGAGATGGCTGCCATAGTGAGATTACAAGGCAATGCTCACTGCTAGTAAACTCACCCTCCACTCAGCTTGCTACGAGAACTGGCACTTACTGTTCATCCAGGCTCTCCTGCAAATCATCTCTGAAATAGGAAGAATTTGGATCAACTATAAATGCAAATTATACACACACATGCATGAACCTACCTCCTTATTCCATTTATATAATGTGACCTGCTCTAGCAGGGGGAAAATGCTGCCAGATAAATCCTGCCATACACCAAACCCCCCCCACCACCCATAAAAACATAAATATTAACTTGCATATATGGACAGTTCAAACACCACAGGAAACCTGGTACTCAAAACCAGTATAATACGGAGGATATTATACAAAGCAAGTTCCAAACACATATACTTCACTAACTGCACCAATTCCTAAAATCATTCCACTGCATATACCATCAGCTATATGCCACAGTATTTCGAGGAGACAAATACTTGTTTTGGGGAAGGGGGAAAACACATGAAGAACATGCTAAGGCTACAGTGTTTAATTGTGTATTTTAATACAAGAGTGCCATTAGTTGCCCACACAGCTGAACAGACAATTGAAAAGTTTGATTCTGAGGAAGCCCAGGGAGAAGACAAGGAGGGCACAATTTCTCAAAACTTCATGAGCTGGGGCAGTGAACCCACAGATCCCATTTCAGTCTTATCCCCCTTCCTCATCCTCCTGCATATCCCTATCCACCTGTTCCTATTCCTGTCACAACTCTTTGTGGGATCCCAAGATGACCTGGATCAAGGAAACATATTCAGCTCAACAAAACAAAAAACCTAAAAGGAAACAATACAGCTTAAGAGAAGGAGCCCAGAAGTCGTCACTCTGCAAAGAGGAAGCTAGGGGAGGAAAAAAGGTAGATAAAAGTCTTTATTGGGTGTAAATGGAAACAAAACAGGAACATTCTCCTTCACAGCACCTACAGCAACAAACACAGTATTATGTCAGCATTTCAGAATACATAAGAAGAACTGAAATGATGCCTTGTCTTCCACATAAGCCAGAAATATATTTTTCATCTTAGCTTCTCTTTTGGGGTGTTTTTTTTGTTTTTAACTGAACAAGTATCAAAGGCATTGAGTTCTCTTTTGTTACGCCTGAACCACCCAGCTGCTTCTCAAGTGTCTGAATTCCCACAGCCCAAACCTAGCAAATACTCCTCAAAAAATATTTTTGCCTGGAGAACTCAAATGTAGTTTCTTGGAACAGTGATGTAGCAATCCCACTCATTTCTGAAGCTGGACCGTGTAGGACACCAAAAGTAGGGACAGCGTAAGGGATAAGCCCACCCACCCACCCCTTGCCAGCCCCCCAAGAGACGAAGGGGATGCCCCCTCGATTGCACTGTTGGCTGCTCCTGCAGACATGCTGTGAGCAAGAGATGAAAACTCACACAGGTTAAAAATAAAGAACCCTGGCAAAAAGTCTCAATCCTTCTTCCTCCCACTATTATTTTTAAATCCTAACCAGCTCGTCAAACCTACTCATGGTGTGACCCTGCAAACAGTTGTGTCAGTACAGCTGATGAACAAAGGGACAAAGCAAGTGCAGAATTCCTTTAGGTAGTATGCAAGCAACAGTGGCAACGCTGTGAAAAGATGACCACTGTCTCTCAGGATCATACCTACAGTGGATGTCACCTGAATTTCTACGCCGAAATAATTTTCAAGCCTCTGTTATAAAGCCAAAAATAAACACACAAATATTTTTCTCCTGTCCAGCAGTAGGATGCAATGAGCCTTACAATATTTCTACCAGTACAGGAGATAACACAAATTTTATTCTGATACACCAGAGGAGCTGAGTGAGTATATTAACTAGACTTTGAGTTTGTTGCTCAGGGGGTAGAAAAGGTTGCGGGAACCAGAAGTGAGGGACACGGGAATGGGAACAGGAACAGGTGGGTGTCCACGAAAGCACCACTCTCCTCACCGCATTGGGCTTCTCAGGGAAATCATAAGGTGACGCAGAAAACAGGACTACTTCTTTTGTTTGAAAGAGAACTTTATTTTATGGTTCATTTTGGCTTGGGACTAGCATGCAAGGAGCGTGGAGGAAAAAGATTGAGAAAGCATTTTCCGTTCCTCTCTTTTGAATGGCATTTTTCAGACAGCCTGTTTTGCTTACTTCATACAGAAGACAACTCCCAGCCTCCTGCATTCTCGGCATATTTTCTATAATAGATTGGCTTGAGTCCTATGATTTTAACCCACATTTTGCACATTCAGGATAAGAACTCGTAAGAGTTCAACAAAGGACCTCATAAATGACTTCTAGGAAACAAAGAGGCAGCTTAATACAGAGGTATCTCAAAGTAGTCCTTTGCAACCAACATCCACCACACTGCCTTACTATACAGTTTCTCTTCTCAGAAGCATCCACTTAGTCTTTTTTTTTTTTAACTTCACATGGTTTCATTCACGAGAATATTAAAAGTAACAACAGTAACACTGATTCCTTCAGCGATGCTTTCCTTGAACTTACATACACATACGTATTGACATGTCCCTGAGAGGCCAAAGCCAGGGGAGGAGGAGGAAGGGCAGTAGGGGAGAGAGTCTTAAGACATTTAATTTAGCAATCATCTACTGCAAAACAACAACTGCTTTTCCATGCTTTCCAAAACAATGAGAACCATCTGTACCAATGGATGAAGCAAAATTTACTATATCCTCAATGTTACTAGAAGGACTCCACACTGGAAAGTCTGTTTAAGGTAAGGCAGTATGTGCAACCATCCCCTACTGGTAACATAATCACAACCTTATAGCACAAAAGGGACAAAGCAGAAAGGCTATACTTTAATCATAACACACTACTGACCTTTTCCTCGAGGGCCCTTCTTCAAAATCTGAAGAACTAACATCGTTGCTCGTTGAGGACACTTGCGATGCATCGTCCTTCTCATTCTCCAGCTGTTCTGATCCCGGTCCTAATCCTTTAGATTGGCCATTAGTGAGAAGTCCTGCAAACGTGACAAAGTAGTACACAATATTCAAAACCTGCATTACCAGTGCCAAATGGAACTTATAAAAATTTATGCGTGACACTAAGAGTAGAATGTTGACGTCCAAAGCAACCATCTTGCAAAGAGATACACTGATAACATGGATTTTGCACAAAGGTATACAGTAAGAACCTGCCTGATTGTGTGTTTCCAATTTGGTTATCTGCAAGCCCCCAATCCCAAATAAATACACTATGAGTGTTTGCAATTGTATTTATAATCTTGGCACATCCTTTACTCAAAAAAGGACAGAGCTTAGACTCATAAACTCATCCCTGTTTTACAGAACTCCTGTTGACTGGCATAGATGAGAGCCTTTTGTGACTCTCTGTAGATCAATAAAAAATTAAGCTGCCGTTTGGTCAATTTGTTGTTGTCTTGCTCTTCATTCTACCACTTCCAACTCTTGCAATTTATGATCCTTTTTTAAAAAATCCTAAATCCCAAAGGGGTGAACATCAAATATCTGTTTCTCAACTCTAATTCTTCTAGCCCAATGTCACTCAATTACAGAAACTCCAGGCTGCCAGCAAAGGTACACAAGGCAGGGGAAATGTCTGCCACACCTGCCTTCCCTTTTGTGCCTTTTCTTTCCTGCAGGAATACTGCAGCAAGTAGACTCACATAGATGGAAGGAAGCATTGGGCCTATACAAGCATCCCGTTTAACAAATTTGGCATAGTCTACTCAAATGAGTAATATAATTTGACTCTTATAAACAATAGCAGAGAGACAGTGAAGCTGCTCAGACTTATGGAACAATTAAAATAGTAACATATTCTTCAGTAGGCTTTGGGATGAGAGGGAGGATAATTACTAAAAAATTTATCAGCTCAGTATTTACTTGGTGTTTTAAGAGCTTATTACCAGAGGAGCTGCAATTTTATCCAGGAGAATGCTTTCCCATCTCTCTACCAAAATACTTTTGCAAATGGCACAACAAAGCTCTGTTACACAGCTTTATTTCCTTAGATAAACACTGGTAGGACTCCCCTCCCTTGGTAATTTCAGTCCCCCTTTCTATAATTGCATAGAAAGAAAACAGGGAGGGGGCTGACCCCTTTCAAGATAAGCCAGGTAGCAAGGCTTAAGAGTACTAAATCAAAAATGCTTACTAATAACAGCAGTTCAAAACTTTCCATTAGTGTCCTATATCAGTGCTACACCATTTCAGACCTCTGTTTTCAGGAAAATCACCATTTAACACCATCAATGCACTTACTCATTGCATAACCAAGCATTCAACCAAGCTCAGCTTCAAAGAGACACCGAAGCATAACCAGAGCAAGAGCCAGGTGCCTCCTGGGGCAAGCTCTCTGCTCTAAGAACCAGCACCTCGGCCAAACGCTCCCTCCCCACGAGGCCATTTATTCACTGCTCACTCGGGCACTATGACTGAGTGTGGTACATCACCCGCTAGCAGGCTCTCGAACTTGCCAGCGCTTCCGATCCCAATCTAATCCCTCTGATTGCCTGTTTTTAAACAGCCTAATCCCAAATCCGCATCATATCACTACATCTTTCACTCTCCTCTTTTTCTAATCAAAGTTTGCTCTTACTCATTCTGAACTACACCAACTTTCTCTTGACTTGGAATCAGAAGTGGCTACGTGGTGGCCACATGCTGCAGTTTTTGTATGCTGTTTCTAAAATACTACCTACAAAGCACAAGCCTTGACATTTTTTTGTGGGAAAGATGCAATGAACTGGCAGCTCAATTTTTTTCTTACTAATATGGAGGCCACAAAGCAAAAGTTGAAACTAAGCACCAATGTTTGCATTAAAATGTCTTTTTGAGCCAGCCTGAGACTGGCAGAGAGAAGTTAAATGACCCAATTTACATTTTCACTCCCCTTTTGTTAAATTCCTTTCCATACTTCCTTTCCATTAAAGGGATCTCAAACTGTGACCTAACAAATAATACAGATTTCAGTATCAGCACATGATACTACAGAAAGGTTTGTAATGTAACACAATGATATGACACGGGGTGACAGCATCCCTTCAAAGCATTCCCGAGGAAATGAAGGCAACCTTTTAAAAAACATTAGATTATATTGCTGTGCTGAATTCACGCTCACTAGAAGCCCTAGTGCCTAAGTTTATTCTCAAAAAAAGTTTCAACTTCTGCTTTGCATTCTTCCGTGAAACCACTGCTGATAAAATTTACAATTTTTAAACTCCAGAGAAGCCTAAATCAAGCATATCATTTGAGGCCTGATACTCAGTAACTTAACTCTTATGGCAGAATTTGATTAGGTTTTCCAAAAGCAATATTTGTTCTGGAGACTTGCCATATGTAAAACCCAGGAACCTGAAGTATATGAGTCAAGAAAATCACCTTTTGGGCTGTCAACTTGCACACACTTGGAAGGCAATTTTTATTCATCCTTTCACCCTGCCAAACCATCAGTGCACTTGGAAGACAAGCATGATTTGTGTCTCTTAAAGAAAAATATAGGTTTGCCTACTATTATTCATCATAACCCTAAACGCAATAATAATGCAGATAACTGAAGTTAGCTATCGTCAGCTGAAACCAATTAAAACAAGTGCCCTAAAACGGAGTCATAAAACTACAAATGAAAGACACTGATAAATAATGGGAAGGGGTGTCATGTTCTACAGGTTTTCAGGGCCAGCATAATTGCAAAATCTGCTCCCAAGTGATGAAAGGCACAGACAGCCACAGTCCACAGCCTCCTTCCAAGCACGGAAGAGAAAGCACAGGCTGAAGTACGCTGATATAAAGTTTATTGCCACTCAATCATTTTTATATCAAATGCATTCAGTTTGCCCCCAGATACCTTTTCCTTCAAAGGCCATTCCTGCTATCTCTAACTGCAAGAAACCACATTCTTTTCTGCTGTGCATCCATCAGGAGCCATAAAGGGTCTGTAGGCCCCAAGATGGGTGGGGGGCACCCCACAGGTGTGCCAAGTGACACTCGGGCACCCCCATCACCATTAATGAGTTGGCACCAATGCAGCTGATGAGACATACAGTGCTGCTGGTGCACTGCAGGAACGAAGTCCAGCACATATCTATTCACGTGGGCTGACTCTCCAAAGTTAACCAAGTTATGGGAAGCAGCAAGCATTCATGTTTCTTAAAAGCAAAGTACTGCAATTGTGAATGTATATAAAGAAGGAAAAGCAACCAAGTGAGAAAATGGTCTTTTGCATACTCTGAAGAGCTGAACCACTCTTCAATCCTGGCTACTTCAGAGCACCCAGCAATAGTCAAGGAACCGGCAAGCCATCAAAAGCCAAATAAAATCAAAGAGACACATAGTTCCTCTACTGCTATTCCATGGCTGTGCCCTTCAGCCTCTAAACTACGATGCCAGCAAGCCCTGGCTCACAGCAAAGCCCATGACCGGTTACGTTCTCAGCTGCTAGAGAGCTGGCAGTAGCTGCCTACCCCTTGTCCACTGGGCTCTTCTCAGCCCCAGCTCTCATTGCCTTCTCCCCTGGCAGCTGGACTCATGACCGACCGTAAGGCCTGAATAACTAGGCAGAATAAATCAGGGTTGGTAATATAAAGTGTTTGTTTTAAAAGTCAAATTAGATTTTTTTATTATTTTTTAAAAAACTAAGCCTCATTAAATTTAAATTTGAAAGTACAGCAGCTTGGATTATAAGTCAGTGTAGAATTTCTCATATTAAAATGACTTATGTGAAGTAGTGCATATTTGCTGCCAAAGTTTAAAAGGAACTGAAACACTGAAGGGCTCAAAGCCACTGAATACATACTGCTTTAACTAAGTCACTAATAATGAATTATTTAATTAAGTCAGAAATACAAGAACTTGCATATCAAATGACATCTGTGGTCCCTTAAATACACTGTCCTGGCTCTAAGTGATCAAGGCTAGATACTTTAAGAGAAAGACCAGTTACTAATTTCTAGTAATTATAAAGGGTATCTTAAAACTGAAACATGGAGATCTTAATATCCTTTCTGAAATATATCTTAGCCACATAAACTGCAGCTTCACAGTTTTGCTGAATTCTTTTTTAAACTTCTGCATAAGCTGTGATAGCAAACTGCAATTTTAGTTACATGCTGCTTAAAAAGAAAAAAAAAAAACAAACATCCACTCATCTGCTTCTAACTGCATTGAGAAAAAGCGGTAAATGTGAATATTAAGTCCACTCTGTTACAAGCTGGGAAAAGCAGAAAAGCCCTTTCTGCCCTCTGCACCCCAGTCATTATTAAAGAGACTTCTGTCCTTCTTTTATTTGCCTTCCACACTCTGAATGTTTTCAAATCTGTCTGTGGCGACGAGTTTGTTTGTTTTTTCACATGCAGGAAGGGTTCTGCAATGAGCTGAACCATACCCTCTAGGGCCATCCAGACAGAATCTGGATACCATGGCTTTACAACCTTTGCAGAGTGTGCTCCCTCTTGTTCCCACTGCATCCCTTTGTTTCCTGACTGTAGTTGTTAACCGAGCAGAGGTCTTGCTGAGTCTTCTCCAGCAACGGCTATCTCCCTTTCACCAAAAATAGCATGTGTAAAGAACAGTTAAATCTCCTTAAATGAGCTTACTTCAGGGGACTTGCACTGATAGAAGTGAGTCATTTTTCTTCACAGACTAGCAAGACTTACTACTACTCCAGTGCAGGCAGGGCTTAATTTATATTGGTACAGATTCACTAACCTTACCATTTTTGGTGATATACACACACACAGTTTTAGCAGCAATCTACAACTCCATTCTCAAGCCAAGATCTAACCCCTCTCTGGTCACCTGGAGAGACAGCTGACAGGTATGTGCAGGGCAGGTCTTGGGAGCACCTGAACACGTGATGCAAAATCACAGTACCTGGGAATGCACTGTACAATAACTTACCATGTAAGTAGAATGAAATACATAGAATGAAAACAGAGGGAGAAAAGAGAAGCAAAGAGCAGCAACATAAGGGCTGATGGAAAAAATGCAAGGCACTGTTTGGGGTTAGTTAGTCAATTTTAAGAATAGATGAGATTACAATTACTGGTATGTTCTTCATTATTAAAGATACTGAATAATCAGGAAGTCAAAGGGGACCATCTGAACAAATCTCAGTATCATGTGTTTAGTTGAACACAGTGGCTGGGTGAGGGGACTTTCACAATGTTTCCAAAACACTATTTCTACATCACTTACTCTAATGCCAACAAGGCATCTGAGCATGAACATTTCCATGTTCTTACAACAAGCCAGCAACACCTATTTTAGTTTGCCATTTCCCAGTCCTAAGGCGGCTTAGGAAAAGAAATACATTTAATTGTATTTCCAGTCAGTTGTCACAGTCAGAGGCAACCCACAAAGCCATCACATTAGCAAAATCAGCAGTCAACACCACACAAACACAAGCCAAAGATATCAAACGCATTAACCGACCTAAATAAGAGGGATTTCAATCTGACCATATCCACAGCTTTCTACAGAGTATGAACACCTAACATCAGCTGGTCCGCACAGTTCAGGGCAAGGGAGCTATAGTACAGATCTCAGCTATATGTGTAATATATAATTGCTCCTGGGTGCTTCTTGACCACACAGGGACACCCACTTCCCGCTGCCAAAAGATACTGGGTTTGCCTCCCCCCAGAACCCTCCTCCTTGCATTCCTTCCTGATCCCTGCAAGCTGAACCGATCCAGGCTGGTATGAAGGCCCAGTTTCCAGGGCAATTGGCAAAACAAACAAACACAAGTTACAAGAAGTTAAAACAGTGGATTTACTTGAAGCAGCATTCTCACCGCACTAGGATGACAGTGTTATTTATGAGAGCATGCAATAGCACAGATTGTAGTTATGTAGGCACAGAGCTAAAGTTTTACTTATGGAGTAATATACCCGTCCAAACCAGCTGTGCATTCTTGGGAGTTGCACAAGAAAGCTTGATTTTAAAAAAAATTAGTTATTGTCTTCTTTTTGCACTCTGCCTTTTAGGAAAGCTGCCACAAATGCAATTGCAATGTAAGAAAACAAGGGGGTTAATCATCCCACACCATGGTCTGAGAAGTCTACGCCACTGGAACATGGAAAAACTTTTCAGTATACCGCATGGTGGAAAATCACCCAACGTGATTTCTACACCTAAAATACAGAGGGGAAAAAGTTATTACCTTCAGCTCTGGCCTCTAGTTTCAAGCAAGTAATATTCTGTATGAAAATCTGTATATAATGAACTGATGACTCACCTACGCCTCTTGTTTTCCTTCAACCTAAGAACTACAGGACCTAACAGTGTATTAGGAGCTATAATTTGGTACAGGTACTTGCAAAGTATTGTTGTAAATGAATAGTCCTCATCAAAACACACCATCACAAACAGCCTCAATACAATACAAATTCACATCCCATTGTCTGTAACCCTAAATTTATCTTCTACTAAAAACTCCCTTACTTGCTGGAGTACATGCAAAAACACTACCAAAATCTTGGTAAGCACGTAAAATAAAACTATTAATCATTTGATGCCAAGTTAAAACATACCAGTATCTCCAAAACATCTGCAACAGTCTGCATTAATCAGCATACTGTACAGAGTTACTGTATTTAGCTGTTGTATAGCTATGCACAAAAGATAATTTTGTTTTATAGTGCAAATGCCATCTGTCACATTGTCACAGCATGACAAGGTATTACATTACATATTAAACAGACAACACGCCTCAAAAATAAGGCCTATTTTCATGCCATGGTTGTCTTAGAGACTAAAGAACTGGGTTTTCATGGTAGTAACATAATTTAAAAACAAAACAAGCCAAAATATTTTTATCTGGGATAAGAGATACCTATTCCCTTTCCATTTTTTTAAGGATAGCTATCATAAAGAAAATTTGGCATTTGGTAATGCAAAACCACAACCGTTTTTTGTCTCAAAATAAAAACTACAGCATGAAACAGTCGTTGTTTATACCACACGATGCTCTGTGTTGCCACCATGATGGTAATTAACTGTACATGGGCTTTTCAGATGACAAGCCACTGGACATTAGGTTGATTGTGGTACATAACAAAGCATATGCATAAAGCAGTACTGTTATGCCAAAAACTGTTAGCAAATAGCTTGTACAGTATTCATAACTGACTAGAAGAGTGATTTTATATGTAGATATACATCATTACTATGGAAGCCAAGCATGAATGACATTACAGTACAAGATGTGTTTGTCAGCCTGTCAAAAGACAAGATCACCAAAGAGAACTGATTAAATAATGCAGGTTGAAAGAAGACCCTTACTCCCATTACATGTACATCCAAAGTTCCTATTAAGCAAACAAAGACATTTATGTGACTTTGTTTCCTGCATGTGAGCCTATTATCAAGTACCTGTTAGCAGCAGTACTTGAAATTAGATTGTTCTGGTGTTTCGACACAACACTTTTCAGGGTGTTTTTTGTTGTTTTCATTTGGAGAGGGTTGGTTGGTGGGGTTAGTGGTATTAAACTGGTAGAAACAAGAATATAACAGTCAAAAATGAATCTAATTTAATTCTGCCAGGAAACTACCTCAAGCCATAGGATGTACTTCAAGCCTCAGTTTTATTATGAAATATGCACCTGGAAGACATTTAGAAAAAAGAAAAAAATCTACCAACGCCTGCAACATACCATATTCTGAGAAAAACCTCACCTGAAGTCTATACTTCTGTTATTTTAGATTTATACAAATTAAAAAGAAAATATTCAAAGGGACACACCTCTCTGATCAAAAGCCATTTCTCCACTTTGGGGGACACAATGAAAACTGTGGCCCCCGGTTTCCCCCAGGGCAAGACACACAACCCCTCCTGGCACACTATTCTTTGTAAGGCAGAAGCGGGGTTCATCAGCCTGGGCTCTCTGGTGGCGTGGCCTGGACAAGAGAGGGAACCAGACAGGCTGAGCAGTAGGGAAGGTGTTCATACACGGGTGGAGGAGACAGCAGATGTAATGCTGACCCCAGAAAAGCTGGGGGAACAAGTCTCTCCTAAATCCCCTTCCTATAAATGCGGAAAGCTAAGTCAGAGCTTAAAATCACAAATAGCTACCTTGAATTTTCCCAAGTTTTTTAATTTTAAAGAGGGGAAAAAAGTAAACCTAAGGAATGGTTGCCACAAGAGCCAAAAGCTAGGCCTGTCCTAAATGAAGCAGAACAGAGAGCAGGAAAGAGAGCTGATGGCCACCACATTACCAGCTGCTCCCTACCTGTTACATCGGTACCTTTGTGCTATCAAGCTCCTAGCAATTGCCCCTGGAGCCGTATGATAAGAAAAGAGCAGCAGCTTTTCTAGAAGTAGGTACCAAGCCATGTAAAGGTCATTAAGTTTTGACAAACAGAAACACCATTAATTTTATAGTACTGTAAGCAGTCTCTGTTAGCACTGTGGAAACAAGGATCACGTACAGTTCCCGCATGTTGCCAAGGAGTCACAGTATTTGATGTCTGCAGCTTGCATCCACCTCTGTCCCCCAGCTTTCCTTGACTGCAGTCAGAAAGCTTCAGAGGAACAAGAGGACTCCAAATGCCAGATCCTAGATACAGACCTTTGCTCTTCAGAGAGGTGTGGGTAGAGAAGGCATAAAGCCCTTTGCAGCATCAAGAGAACACCACCACCTGGAAGAGAGCTCACTTAGGATGCAGAGACCTCAACTTTGTCCAGATGCAGCCACAGCCCAGCGGGTGCCCCTGGGAGAGGTCATCTCCCTCAGCTCACCCACCTGTGAAATAAAGGCAGTGAGATCAACCACCACAGTGAAGTGCAAGGGAGGGGTGCAGGCTGTAATCACGACATGAGATGTGTGAGATTAAAATCCCTCAGTGGTGTGTGCCTCATGTTGATTCTGGCGCCGGACAGAGTGGCTTTATTTCTCCCTGAGGAGAGCAAGTGCTCTTTGATTTGCAGCCATGCCAGGGACATCTGTCCTACAGGACATCTCCTCTCATTTGGTAATAACATATGCAATCTGGAAACAGAATTAAACGTGCATTTTATTTGAAGTTATAGGCACAGGCAGGTCCACGAGTGTAATTTATCTCTATTTAGTTCAAGGGCATCAGCGATAGAAAAATGGACATAACCACTGAGAGACAGAAAAGTCTAAGTTCTCAGGTACTAACAAAATTATCAGTGACATATGAATAAATTATTCTTTGAGTTTTATGCCAAAACCATCATGTCTTGTTTATCCTGCCTTTTCTGGGGAATTTCATGTCTGAATGGAGAACCAGTAGGACAACAACCCACAAGAGAAGAGAGTCAAGGAAGCCCTTGACATGCCTGTGAAAGAAAACATTTCCTTTTAAAATGTTTTGTTTCTTCTACTTTTTATTTGGTTTAAATCTATTCGACAGTTATTTGGAGAAAAGTTACTGACTCAGTTTCCAAAATATTTTAGCCTGCTTTTCACCAATATCCCCTCCTGTGAGAGAGAGGGCATGCATTATTCTGATAAATAAGAATTAAGTAAAGCAAGCTAGTAAGCATTTTTGGTCTTTGTCACCAATATGTGAGCACCAAGTGAGGGAAATTCCCCCGCCTTCTGAATCACTTTTACTGATCCATCTTAAATGTTGTACACCACTACAGCAGTCCCAATTTTTAGTCAATTATTTCCTCCCATCTTGGCACTACTGGGATTTGCTTTTAGACTTAGTAGCATACTTTAGCTGTTTCAGAGTTAAGCTTCCATTCAGAAAGGGTGGACAAAAGGAAGCAATAAATCCACACTTCAAAAATACCCATACCTTGGCACCGAGGGACTAGACAGATTAGTAAAAATGAAAAAAAAAATAAAAAAATTAAAAGACATTCTGTTATTTTAGGTAACACGAGAAGGAAAGCTATGCCAAGAGCATGTCTCTAGACAACAGCTACTCTATGCTAGAAAGTAAAAATTAGCAATAGTGTCTCCACAGAGTATAAATGAAGGAGGAAGAACGAACACAGTGAAGCAAGGAAAAGCCTGCTAATTGGAAGAAAATACAGCATATGAACATTCAAATAAAACAACAAGGAAATTAAAAAGGCACGCAATGTCTCACTGCTAGCAGTGAATACTCGGGAACCTGAAAAGGCAGAGGTGTACAGCTAAAATCCAGGGGCTTAGGAAGTCTTGGCTATATTTGTTATGATTTCCAGGAAACCCTTACAGGCTGTATAATTTGAAAACAGCGTATCTGCATGAAAGCAGATACAACAGAAAACAGCATCTTGACAAACATTTGCCACACGCTTTTCCTCTAACAAAGCAGAGTTCCTACTGATCTGCGGTGAGGGATCATACAAACAGGACAGGCTTACGATCTCAGCAGATGGAGCCAATGAAAGGCCCATTTCTGGAACCGGAGTTACAGTCAACCTGGAAGGCTGGAAGTGCCTGGAAGGCACTCACCAACAGGGACCTGGCCCATCTGCATGAGCCCAGCCCTTTGAGGGAGCAAGAACAGGCAGCCTGAGTTAACTTCTTTCTCATGTAAACCAAATGACCAGAGGAATAACTGTAGGACTTGACTTCTACATACACCTCAACACAGTGAGCAAAACATCAGGCTCTGGATCAGGAGAAGGATCCTAGCACAGTAGCACGCCATAGGAACAAGGATGGGGAAAGGACGAGAGAAGTGCCAGAAAGCCCTTTTGAGGAGGTTATCCTCTGCTTAATTGTCTCTAATTCTGCCCCTCTGTGACAAAAGCAAATGCTGAATGACATACTTCTAATTGCATAGTCCCGTTTGACATTTTAATGCATGTCATTGAAGATTTGCCTTTCATGACTTTTGCCAGGAGCATGGGCAGCCCTCCAGACAGATAGAAGAAATGTTTTTTTTCCCCCCTATGTGACATGAGCTATGAAGAACTTATTTGCTGCAAGAACACACAGCTCAGTGACCCTCCCATGCAGCCAGCAGACGTAGGTACAGATTCAGCCCTTTCTTCACTGGAGATGCTTTGAGCTTTCAGTCAAAGAAAAGGAGGAAAAAAGTCCTTCTTCTATCCCGGGAAAAAAATAATTGAGCTAAATGCTAGATGTTTTACAAGAACTCAAGTCACATATGACAGATATTTGAATTAAACCATTTTAATTACTTTCACTCCACATTTTCAATAACTTCTTAGTGAACATGCGCTCCCTAACTCTGAGATCATCCATCAGCAGCTCCAGGAGTCAAGCTGTCAACCTCTTTCGCTGACAAGGATTTTTTTTTTTATGTTTTTTTTTTTTTTTCCCCTGGCATGACAACTCCTTCTACTAAGCGCTTGAATTATGATCTCTGAGTTTAGAGCAATTAAATATCCACTGAGTTTAAAAAAAACAGGCCACAGTCACTTCTAACTTGACATCCTAGCCTCTTCAGCAACGTGCCAGAAAGCCGTCCCCTGCCCCAGGAGGTAAGAGCAGCCTGGCTGGACTGCAGGCAGCGTGGCAGGGAGGCAGGCTGCCTCCTGCAATGCCAGGGATGCGCCGGCACTGCCTGCAGCCAAATTTCCAATTCCCTGCCAGGCTGAGCGCTCGCATATCTGTTGAGAGCCTTAGTGTGGGCTTGACAACCACGCCACCATAAGGCCCTGTGACATCCTGGGAGGAGAGGAGGGAAGAAAGCTGTCTAAGCAATTCTCAAACACTTTTTTCAAGCTGTTGGTTTCCTAGACTTTTGCCTGTAACCCTAAATTTCATCTACGATGCTCAGCACCTTGCTGTTAGTAGGAAAAGGTGATTCTCTTCAGGGAAAAACCACCAGCAGCTGATTTTCCTGGGAGTGGACCCTTCCCCTTGAAACCATCTACCCAGTGTACCATTTATTTTCTCTCCTTCACAGAAAGCAGCTATAAAGTACCATAAAACAATACAAAAACCTCAAACACCTGGAAAGCCCCCAAAACTCAGCCTTTGAACCTTTGGGATGCCTTTGTCCTTCCTTGTCACTGGTTTTACATCTAGCTTGCTAAACTAGAGTATAAAAAAAATTTTTTTTTAAATACCTGGCATCATTTTAATCTATGAAACAGCAATATGGCCATAGAAAGATTTTTCCATACAGTCAGCAAACCTATTTCAAACATATTTTCAAAACAGGTTGCTTAAAAAAAGCAAAACAAACCAAAAAACCCCACCTATCTTTCTGCGAAATCTGTACTTGTAGAACTATATTCACCCTTTCCTAGGGGGAAGGGATTTCCCTTTTTCTTTTTTTCTTTTTTTTAGTGGGGGCGGGCAAGTATCATCTCCTCACTTCCTTAAATTTAAGGTCAGAGAATTACACGTCACGGTCAGGATGAAGAGCTGCTCTGCTGTTTTGACTCATCCCCCTGTAATCTGTTTGCAGAGTTATTGTCAGGGGAGAGGAGGCTTGTGACAGTGACAGTAAAACGTTTAGACCAACCGCTGCAAACTGAAATCACAAGTGCAATATGAAAGCCCGATGCAAATGAACAAATTGTTCTGCCACACGCATGCATGGGAGCGATGACATTTCACCTCCATTTGAGAACTCTTTGCCTAAAGGTAAGGATCCCAGCCCATCTCCTGCGCAACACCGACAGCGGCGACAGGGGTTGGTGGAGGCTCTCTGATGCAAAGCAGCTGTCTACCTGCTGGGCACGTGCAATGGAAAAAAAAAAAAATATGACAGGAAATAAATCTGTATCTGGAAGATGCTTAGGAGAAACCCCTACCCTCCCAGACTGGCGCCGGTGCTGCAGTGGCTGGACAGCAGGTGAGGGGACAAAGCAGGAGGAGCCCACGCTTGGCCATCAGCTGAGCTCTGAGTATCTCGCCACAGGAACGATGCACAGGCCAAAGCAAGAGTGACACAAGCTTAAAGGCATCAAATAATGTAAATTTCAGCCACCAGCCAGAGAGTACGCAGAGACCGTTGTTATTTTAATTGGGAGGACAACTGATTCTCACCAACATTAATGCACTTCTCCAAAGCATCCGCATGTGAAACGTCGGTGCTGTAACAGCCTTTAAGCAAACGCTCCTCATATGCCAAGAAATTTCCATCTCTATTTCCAGCTCTTGGGACCAGCAGCTTAACCTTACTTTCACCTCCTTTTTGTGAGCTCTGCAGGCGAACCACAGGGGGAAGAGATGAGAGCTGGGGTAGGGGGCCAGCCACTTGAAAACCTGATGCTAGAGAAAGGGCTTCTGAAATGTTAAGGAGACTTCCTGCCACACCACCCCCCGGAGGAGTTAAAGAAATTCCACCGGCATGAAATATTCTGCTGCTATTAAACAGCTTTTTTTTTGCTCATGTTTCGGGGCATCAGAAGGGTAAGTGAAACAACATTAGCTGCTTCCTGACTTAATAGAAACCTTGGAACAACCGTCATCACACACTTATACAATCGAGACTATACAGTGATGTGTATTTAAGGATTTTATCTTTCTAAGCAAGCAAAATAGATAAAGCACTATCTTGTAATTTTTAAGGGATACTCATTTTTCCTTCCCTAAAGCAAGAATTCATTGCACAGAATTTTCCTTCCAACCATTCCGAAGCAACTGAAGACTGATAGCCCTTAGCATGTTTCTTATTTTAAGTACAGCGTCAGAGAAAAAGGGGCAAGGGGTGGGAGGTGCGTGCAATGGAACAGCATAGAAATGCAGGATGAAAACAGTAAGCAAGCTTTCAAAATATACCCAAGAGGCTGTGTGTATGCTGAAGTTCACCACTGTATTACTACAATCAGAAAAAAAGACCGGATTTGGGGCCAAAAGTACATTACTGATATTCAAAAAACACTGCCTAACTTTATTTCAAGATGATGTGACAACACTGAAGGGACAGGCAAAAGGAAAAGACAAAAATGAAGACTGGAATCCCTCTGTACATTCCCAGTACCCTATAAAAAGCTAAGAGAAATATTAAACAGAAACAGTTCACGCAACAAAAGTCTTCCTGGAGTTAGAGAATTCCCTACACCGTGTTTCAAGGCATCTCTACTAAGCCAAACTCAACCAACAAAGACTATTAAATAGTCTTAATGTTTAGCATACACTTAGCACTTCATGTGTTCGAAGTGCTAGACAAAACAAACAAACAAAAAACCACAAAACCAACCCACCCTCAAAAATCCCCCAAAAAAACCCAAAGAAGAATTCTGCCTGTCCCCATGCAAGACAAGGCTATGGCAACATTTATCCTGCAGTGGGAGATGGTGTCCTGCTTTATAACCATAACCCCACACGGTGGGATGAGGTAGAAAGGATGAGGTCAACCACACCTGGAGCCACTCTCCCAACAGGGGAGGATGGACCAATCTAGTTGGAAAGCAGGTAAGACACATCATGTTTTGGAAGAGGGGCAGTACACAGAGCGGGAATCATCGTTGACAGCGTCAAAGCTGGGATCTTGATAAGCCCATAACCTGCACCAGCTGCTTGATGCACTGACAGCCTTTGCTTCTTTGCACCCCTGGGACACCCAGGTGAAGGTCCAACTCCCATGTAAAACTGCTTACTAGTAACACCAAACAGCCTCACCGTAAGAATGAGAATCAATGTGAACAAACCCATAATTTTAAACACCTCTTTCCCCCCATTCCATAAAATAAGCCCGCTCCCCATCCTGTTTAATGGTAAAAAGAAATTGTATGAGTGGATCCCAAGAGGTGACCTGGATATGAGAAAGCAGAAGAGTCCATTTTTTTTTCTCTACTAGTATGTAAAATCAGGAAAGGCTTTGGCAGAAGCCACATAGATAAAAGTAGTCCACTTGTAAAGGAACGGGGTAGACTTTTTACATTTAATTTCTTTCTGAACCTAAAATCGGCCTCAGAGATATTATAGAAAACACTTTCAAGTTAAAAAAAAAGTCACTGGGGACATGAAGACCTCATTGTTTTCCCCAAACTTTATATGTCAACACACACACGCATAAAATCCTTACCTCCCTTCTGAGACATTAAATCCACACAATGTTTCTTGGAGAGGGTAAAAAGAAAATGTAGGTCAAGATGCTGAGATAGGCATTGCTTCTGAAAGATGAAAGCATAAGAGGACTAAGCTTTCATTCCTTATGTTTCTTTGAGATTTCAAACAGAGTGTTATTTGATAATGGTTCCTTTCAGAAAATTGGAATTTAATATAGCTAATTATAAGTTAGAGAATTAACGTACAGTCAGTACTCCAACTGAGCTGATATATCATGCTGATGCTTTTTACCAGTATGTCCCTAGTGCTTATTATAGATCTTTTCTCCAAATACTAAGGCCAATCTGCTCTCACATTAGACTGGATGGCCCAGGAGTTCGTGGGAGGAAGGCAGGGAAAAAAAAAAAAGACAAAAACCCAGAAATCTATGATCTCCACAGCTGTAAGACTGAGCCTGCAGCAAGCAGCCTGGAGTTGTCCTCGCAGCACGGCACAGCACAGGAACAGACCCTCCCGCTTCAAAGGGAGCACAGAAAATAAGAGGACAAAGACGGAATGAAACACACAAGTAGCTGGAGAGGAGAAGTACTCAGAGAAACAGGAAAACACACTGTCCTCCTTTGGATTAAAAGGGAGGGAAAAGGATGATGACAGGCAATGAAGAGTGTAGGCAAACGGAAAGAGAGGGAGTACTTCTAATTCTCCAGTATTAACATGGAAGTGCCTGAGAATTATTTGTCCTATGAGCAAGCATAAGCTAAAAAACCTGACCTACATTTCACAGGGAGCAAGCAGTATAAATAGGAATATCCCTCATGACAGGCACCGGCAGCAGACGCAGCTAGATTTGGACTGGGAGCAGTTTCTCTGCAATTTGGAAAGAAGCCACACATCAGTATTTCAGGGACATACGCAGGTTTAAGATGCTCTGTTTCTAGAGATGGCACAAAATGTGTTCAGCAACATCTGCTGCACATCACTGGTTAGTATGTAAAGTAAAGCTGTAGCTTGCATAGTCCTGAAACATAGATCACACTTGATTTTGAGGGGAAAAATCTGCATCGTGGGAAGCTCTGCAATTCCCAAGGTTCCAGCAGCTTTCCCTTTGTTTTTCGATGTAGTTTCTAACTAAATACTAACCCAGCATAATTCTTTAAGTTCTCCGACAGATGTGTGAGCTCCTGCGATGAAATCCTGTCATTGATCAAGGCACCAGCTCTGCGTTAAGGTCTCAATCAGAAGGGCGATACCTAGTTTCTTCCCCAAAAGGACACTTAGGTTTAGACAAGCTATAAGCTTCTGGGGGGAAAAGGGACATGTTTTTTACATAATCAGTAGAAGTTTCTTACATGTTAGCAGATTAATTCCATTTGGCATGTCCCCGCCCGACTTAGAGCAGGATGTACCCTATGAAAGTACGTGTTGCTTTCCAAAATACTCTTCTGCTCCCGACGGGCCACATCGGGACAAAACGTGCCCCCAACAGAGGGCACCTCCCCCCTCTCCATAGTGGAAGAATTTCCCAAATCCTTCTGCTGAAATTTGCATTCCCACCTGATCCCAAACCTTGGGGCTGAGGAGTACCTGCCTTTCCTTAACTTCATCCTTCAAGCTGCAGAATAGCATTCATTTTTAGAGAAAACAAAAACAAATCAAAAGCTTAGTGAGGTCCTTCCTATTATGCTTAGTGCTTTAGAGAACTGAAGTCTTCTCATGATGAGGACACCAAAACAGTATTTTTCCATTGCTTTCACCCCAAGGGAAACAAAGCCAATATGGAAAACACCATCTCCTTCAGTCTACTCTCTGGTTCCCGTTACCTGAAGAAGACCCTAGTCAACCTAAGTCTGGAGGGAGGCAGTCACTGGACAAAAGCTGAAAGCTATTTTCCTAAAACCATGGTAGTTTCCGAGACCTACATCTGTACTGCCAGAATTTGTCCTAGAAGTAGGAAAGCACAAACTCAAGAGTAGCGTGTCTTTCTCAGTGGAGTCAGTTCCTTTCTAAGTAGTCCTGAAAATTTAGTTTTCATGAGACTATCCTCACTAAGTCGAAGATGATTTGAGAAGCTTTAAATAGAAATTTACTTAGCAGTTATAATTTTGATCCAGCCAGATGGTAATCCAGCACCATACTGATATCCGACTACACCAGGGAAACCGAAGGACTGCAAAACCATTTTCCCTATAAACCTCAATATTCAAGACAGCATCTTAAACTCATTTTCCCAATCAGTCAACTATTTAAAAAAAAAAAAAAGTCTTCTTTCCAGGCTGTTGGTGGCAGACATCTACATCCATAACAGAAAGAAAAGTGGTTTTCTGCGCTAAGCAATCTTTTAACTGATGACACACTTATTCTATTTTATGACCAGAGTATTTGTATATAACCTGTGTTATGCTCTGGATGTTAATCAACCTTCACGACTTTGCATGCCAGTTTTATTGGAGCACCTTCCATGCTGGCATAAAGGGGACTTTGTACCAGTCTTCCTCCAATCTAGGAGAGATCAACATCAGCTTGTGGCTCAAAAACCTCTCTTTCACAAAGAGCTTTTACTCTTTAATTCTGGTCTCTTGTTAATAAGACTTTAAATATTCAAGGACATCACAGCCATACTGTTCGAAGATAATCTATGAAAGAGAGCATTTAAATCTACAATTGCAAATGGGCTGTGTTTATCTACTTAACTAAGACATCCTTGTCCATTTCAATTAGAAAAGGTCATTTTGGGCCAAATGGAAACTGACATTTGAAGTTCATCCCTGCAGGACAATGAGATGAGGTAAAGCTTCTGGGACAGGTTTCCACCTAAATAAAACTTGACAAGTAGTCCCTAACCACAGACCTTGTTGCCTTACAAAATGCCATCTTAAATTGATTTTGGGGAGGAGGGAGAAGAGTAGCAACAACTATGTTTCAAGAAGATTTGGAATTCAAGCCACATTCTGGTAACTTCCATACCTTACTCGTGGCTTCCTCCTGGAGGTAATCACTGCTGACCTCCTGAGATGTAAAGAGATAGAACTACTGTAGAAAGTACCGGATTTCATTATCTTGGCAAAACAAAGTTATTTGCTTACTGTCCTGTCAAGTAGATTGTCACATTAAAGAGAAGAGTCGGGACTCTTCTCTTAGGAAAAGCAAGCACGTTCCTGGACAGACACACCACAGGAACCAACAGGAGGGAATCAAGCCCTGCACGCAGACTGTGTGACAGGAATATGCCCCTCCTCAACCCCAGCCCACTCCCATGACGCCTCAGTTCTGAGGTTCTGTGCAACCATATCGCTCGCTTCCTTCTGGCTTACGGGGTTAGTGAGCAAGAGAGCACTTCAGGCTCTGAAATGAGATCCCAACATCACAGCAAGGGAGCAGGGGTCAGGAAAAAACAGAAAATTCCTCTTCAACTCTCTCCATCCAATACACCTCTATCTGCACGCTTCAGTATGACCCAGACGGCCTTTTCTTAATGTCCTGTATGAGAGAATACACTTCTTCATTGCTCTAGCACCCTCTTGCTAACAATGTGACAGCATTTCCACCCTGAGGTGGAAAGAAAATTCCCACGTTGAGAAGAAAGGGAAAAACTATACTCCTTCAGTGCCATTTCCATCACTTTTAAGCTTCTTTCAATCTCTCCACATACCTGCTGTGACAAAAACACTGGGGTGTCTTGTAGCCACCATAAACAGAGCATCTTTAAAACACCTTTCACAGCACCAGAGGAGATTACTATCTGAAGGAGGCGTTTTAGGAACAACCTGCTTTTGGGGCAACCTGGCTGAAACAGTGTATGTCAAGGTGCCATTTACTGCTAACTCGTCTGTTTACACGCACACACAAAGAATAGGAAGAGAGTGAACTGAAATATTTTGAAGGTTGACCGCTACTTAAGCTAAGTGAGGGATGAGTGAAGGAGGAGAAAAATGCAATTAAATTATGGTCTTTGGGCATTATTCGGAACAGCTGGCTGAAGCCAAATTTTTGCAGGAAAAGTGGCTTATCTCCTGGTTCCCAAATTGCACCAGAGGTCAGCTGAAGAGGTTTCAAGAGTTTGCCAGCTCTGTCCCTCTGTGGGATTCCTTGGCAGATTTCTCCAGCTGGGTTCCTTCCAGCTCTTCCCTTTTTCCATTTTAGCGTATAGCTTGAATAAAGAAAACAAGATGAAGGCTTTCAAAGATAACGCAGTCTTTCACAAACAGATGCAGAACAAAGCACAGGAAATTCTGAGCAAAGTAAAAAATGAATGTTGTCTGTTCAAGGCTTATCTGGAATGAGTTAGCCTCTTAGTGGACAGATCTGAAACATCACATGGTCCCGACTACAATTGCAACGCTCACTAACAGTCCTGTGAGGGGAGAAAACGGGATGGATAAAGGTGGAAAATGAGCAGCCTTTAGCTTGCGGAGCTGGAAACTCCTTCAGATGTAGCAGAAACAACACTTGCAAGTCAATCTTGTCACTGTCAGCCTCTGTCACCCTAAGCACAAGGCTTCTACATCTACACCTTTGACTGGACACCCCCTAAGCAATATTAAATTCATTTAAATTGGTAAATAAAGGACATCAATGGCACGTTATTGAAAACGTGTATTCATCTAATTCTGGATACAACAGCATGTTAACTACATGGAATAAATCTGTGCTAGTCAGACACACAAAAAAAGATTTTAAAATGTATGCGCATTTATAACGATGTAGAGCAATCTGCTATGACTTAACAGTATACGTGGTAAGCTATATTTATTTTCCGGAAAGCATTCACCCACAAGTGCTAGGAAGTATCTGCTATGTGATGAACCTCTCATCATCATCAGTTATCGAAAGACAGCAGTTATTTCGGAACAGTTTCTTGGAGATTTTAAATCAAAAAGATCCCACCGAAACACGGAGGCATGAACTCAGTGTGCAGACCAATCTCCCAGGCTGTTATGAGCCGTGAAATGAATGTGACTAATTCCTGAAGAGTTTCGTTACTCAAAAAGGCAACTGATTTTCTTGCTTTTCACAGCAGAAATTTTACGTTCAAACATGGGTTGATGACACCTAAAAATAACACGATACCAATCTACTGACATTTTCGGTTTACTCCACGTCACTACAAGGATCCCCAAACCCATTTCAATTGGCAACCCATACGCTTAACAAGTCAAAGCCTGGGAACACAGGCAATGGAGGGTATTTGACATGAAGAGTAAGGTGCATTGGCAGCTGTGTCAGGCAACTTGCAGAAGTGGCTACTGTGCCCATCAGCAGTTACAGCCATCTGTCACTAATCCCTACTCTTTCTTTTAAAACCACTTTACTGCCAGGGTTGACACAATAAGGTTTACAGCACACATGACGTCTACTCGGATTAAACACAGCCTAATGGCCTTAAGAGTGCTCTGCTGGACCAAAAAGTTCTCAAACTCTTTCCACTCTTTCAAACAGCAAGCCATTTCTAAAATGCCCCCCACTTCATGGAAAAACTGCTGTGGAAGTTTGTAAGACACAACCCTTGAAGACTGAAAATGTGTTCACTCTAATACTCTGAAAGTGCTCCACAAGATGTAGTCTTGTACTAATAGCTCAAAGCTAAAATTGAAAAATAATTAGTGAAAGCCTTATTCAAAGCTAAGCACAGACACTGTTTCAGAAAAGACAGTTCCCTAGGACTGACTACAGTAAACTGTATTACCGGTCTGTGTGTATGACAAACTTCTCTCTGGTTTTGCTTATGACACTGATTTTATTTCCTGTTGCATTCCTATTTTCTTAATAAAACAGAATATACCATTTCCATGACTGACTTTTTCTTTCCTTCCTGCTTTTCTGGTTATATCCTTTATTGTCTTGTCCTTCAAATTTTATTCAACGCAGTTTCTTTCTGCCAATCATGGGCAATGAGAGAGGCAACAGGAATAGTGAAATTTAAACCCTCTTTACAACAGCAGCTACGTATTCCAACCTGCAGAACTTTGGTCTCCACCAGGCCATTTCAATAAACACTAAAATAATAATAATAATGATAAGCATTGGGCATCAGACAGACAGAAAGAGATATTTTCCTTCCCCCTGCCGTGCCCTTGAGAACTATTGCTCTTAAACAGAGAAGCATTTTGCTCACTTTTTCTGCACATACTGCTGGACTGCTGCCTTCATCTCCACTTCGTGTCCACACTTCATGCAACTTTTCCATCCCTTTCAATAGCACAATCCACCAGGCAAATCATGCCGTGTAACTCCAGAATTTATACCACCTTTAACAGCTGTTTAATTTCAGTTTGATTTCTGTGTAAACTACAAGTTATCTCTTTGCTTCCTCTTAACACAACTCAACAGCTGGAAAAAGTGACCAGTGAGATAAGAACTGGTGGTGGAACATCATCTCAGCAGATCACCAGCATGAACTTCATCTATCCCAACCTGTCAGTTTGAAGGACAATGCTCTAGGCAGATATCTCTGGTTTTTAACATCCCAATAAAAATCTAGTCATAATTAAAAAACAAAAAAACCAAACCCCAAATTTAAACTTCTTTATCTGCCAACCAAGGAAATAGTTGAGTTAGATGTGCAGCTTTGCATTCTTACTTAATATTACAGTCAAAAAAAAGCAGTTTGCTAAGTTATGTCTTAATCTCATTTCTAAAATAAGCAAGCTAGGATACAAGAAGGGGTAGAATTTTTGATAGAGCTGGCAATCCTAGAAGGTAAAACCACCACCAAACTTTTGGCTGTACATGCCAGCCCAAAAGATGCCTAGGTGCAAATTTAGGCTGGCTGGCAATTTTATGGCTGCCAGCTAGACTGAAGCAGTTTCCTTGTCTGCAGTCAAGGGTGTTCTCCCGACTGCTGATACAGGCAATAAACCCAAGGCAGCAGCTATGCAGAATGGAAAAGGTAAGGAAAACAAAGTTGTTGTTCCCTGTTGGGATTAAGAAAAAATTTTGTTCCATGGACAGTCTATACAGTGAATTTCACCACTACATCAGTGGCATTTTGTATTTATTTTTTTTTTAAAGAATACGTAAATCTCTCTCTCTCACCTACACTTGTGAAGGACTTCTCAGCAAATTTTTAAGCTGCATCTTTTTTTGCTTCTATTTCTGGCAACTGTTGTCCTTTCTAGCATCTGAGGCTGTGGTACGACGAGACGACTGCACCAATCCTAAGGCTGTGGTGAGGCAAGATGACTGTGCCAAATGAGCAGCTTACAAAAGAGACCAGTCCGGTCTCCTCCTCCTCCTCCAGCTTTCAGTCAAGGTACACTGGACCCTCATTTCCACCAAATGAGCACTTGGTGCTTCTCTGACCTCTTTATGAATCCGTGTAGTTCATTCAACTAGAAGAAAATTATTTGTTTTTTAAAATAATTTTTCTGGGCTAGTTTTCTGCCACTTTAGTACATCGAACCAGGTACACTGCATGGGCAGACAAATGGCAGAGCCAGCACAAGACAGGAGGTGAAAGGAGTGGAACCAGACCCATCAGCCACTGCCGAACTCTTCCTTACCTTTCCTCACCTTATTTATTTTAGACCTGCCATAATTCAGTCTCCTACAGATTATGCATGTGCCTCTGCAGATTCTCTGCCATTTTCACTTTCCATTACCTACAATTAGCAATATTCAGGGAGGCAAGATTATTTTTAGAATTACTTTGACTAGAAATGCACTCAGGGGTAATAGCAATTCTTTTTAGATGGCCATGAAATGAAGTTTTACGAAAATTAATTACACAATTCCTCTGTTTCTCTGTTTAAAAAAATATCCACCTCTGTTACGTTTGAGAGAAAAAGGATGATGGGTGTCCTGCAAGAGAAAAATTTCTGGCAGTCTCACCGCACGCTGAAATTGCATTAAGACAGGAGCACAATTTGGACATAATCGAATTGGGTAGAGATCACTGAGGGCACAATTTGGCCTGCAGAATATTTTTAAGTGGTGATGATGGAAAAGGCAAAAGGAGCTTGTGTCAGCCAATGAATAAGCAAGTCGCTGGCAGGCTTGAAAACGAATCCTGTTCTAAAAAACAAAGAAAGGAAAAGAGATTTGGAAATTTCCAGTGGGGCCCAACCCCAACATCCTGTTATTTATTTGTTAATCTTTAAATTCACTTGACAGCAAGCACCAAAGTGAAAGTGATGTTGAGTGCCATGACAGATCAGCTCAAATGCTTATGTTCTGAACCTTTTACTTGAAAACATTTATACTTAATCACAGCTTAAAACTAGCCAAAAATGTTGTTTACTCTGAATGTAAAGGGGAAATATTGCAGAGTTGAAAAAGGTACTTCTGTTTCTATAAACGCATTTTAAAAATCCACTTACACAGACAAGGGTCCTTGGCACACTTACAATCTTCTGCTAAAACTTAGGAGACAGACAGACATTATCCACTGTCAACAAACGCGATTTCACATCACTGATGCAGTGAAAAGCTCCCTAGACAAACATTAGCATAAAACCTTCTTCCAGTATTTAATTGCAGCCTTCAGAAATAAGAGAGATTACGTTACCAGTATATTTGAACCACCACAGTGAATGAAGAGGGCTACTTTCTTGTTCAGAATTAAATGTGGTGGTCCAGCCTACATGCCTGCACCAGGGAGGAAAGAAGCACAGACCGCTCCGGGTGGGCACATCGGGACGCAGCTGAGACAGCAGCACTTCCATGAGGGCTGCTGTGTTTTCTTCCGCGCAAGTGGGAAGAGAAGAGATGTGGCCTCAGCCCAGAGAAGACATGGTTGCCCTGCTGCCAACTGCTGCCACCCCCACATAGTTGGCATTCGGCAGATAATGCATGGCACTGAGCTGAATCAAATGGCTTAGCTGTGTTTAGGTGTTTCTACCACATCTGTCACATTTTTTATGCCATGTCTGGGGTACCATCTACATGGTCAGGGAGAAGAGGTTTCACCAACAAGCTGGAGTCAGATGAACACAGCCCCATGCCACCTTACCATTGAGCACCTTCATTTCAACATGGCCCTCTGGGGAGCATCAACAGAATCCCCCATGCAGTGAGCAGGAAACACTTGAAAATGCGTGCAGCAATGACAAAAATAGCTATTCCAGATAACCCTGCTGCCTGCCTCAGGCCAGCCTGTCCAGCCAACGCAGCAGCCAAGAGATGAGTAGACCCAGGTGTTGGAGCAGGCTGCTGTCACTGGGTCTAGTATTGTGTTCCCACCATGGGCTCTTGCCTCTCAGAACCAAGACATGTCGTTTTCGGAAAGAGAAAACCTCCAACAAAAGTCATGTTAGCTTTTGTGTGGGAACAGCTGAGAGCAGGAGCAAGGGAGGAAGAGGCACCACAGACATCCATGGACCAACCACCACCCCCATCAAAGTGCTGACATTACCCCTTCTCTGTTTTAAAAAAAATATATAAATGAATAAATTACTTTTAACAATCCTAAATATAAGGTGAAATCTCTCAGAATAGCAAAATTACATATTTTTACGCACCTCTTGATTTGCTAAATGAGCAAGACTTCCAACTTCTGCCTTGAACCAAAGCATTCCCTCACATACATATGATTTCCCAACTAGATCATGTGGTCCACAAGCCTAACTTAGCTGGCATATTTGGAAATTTCCATGACAACTCTCTAGGACAAAGTATAGTTGCTGAAAATGCACTATCTGCTTGAATGATTCTGACGTCTGGTTTGTCATCTCTGTGAATTAACTAACCATCTTAAACAAACAAGAAAACTTTGGCACTTTTTCCATTTACAAAATACTAGCACTTTTGTATCACAAATTTCTTCTTTACCACAAGTTTTGAAAAAAGAAAGAATGTAAAACCTTTCTGTCACAAAAATTTGCTTTATGATATACTCTTTTGAGGGTACTGGATTTATTCTCGTAAAGAGAACACAACCAATAATTACATCTTTTTTACAGCCTTATCTCACATTCTAAGCTACACAAGAAGAAAACGATTTCCCAAGGGAATTAGCTTTCCTTTTAGATGAGGATCTCTGAAAATTGGTATCACAATTCCAAACACCAATCCCTATTCTTAAAATCCTAACACAAATGACAGGCAGCAGTAATCAAAATCACTAAAGAGGTCCCTCTGGGTTTTCCAGCATGCGACCTTGTTTCCATAATCAGAGTTCCAGTATCCCATTTAGGGCTGCAGAAGATTTCTTGGCAACCTGCAGAATCATCTCCTTCGGATTTTATATTCCCACATGCTGGAGAGGAACATGTAGCAAACAAAGCCATGCTGTAGGGTGTCATTCTGTGCTCTGTGAATATCTAGAGTCAACATAAACATGTATGTAATATATCCACCCATATAATAGCCACAATACACTCACTCGCCTTTCTCTGAAATCCTAGCTTGGGGTAGGAAATAAGAATAAAGAAAGCAAAAAAACAGTTAGGATGAAAAATAACTAGCAGCACAAACGTGTAAGCAGAAATCATCAAGTGAAAAGGAAATATTAAAAAAGGTAGGAGTAAGGAGACGTGCAAACATCTCCACCAGCACCGCCAAATAAAATCCCTCTACTTTAATCAGAACAACCTAAGTAACAGAGTTTCAGCCACAAACCGAAAATGGCAGGACTGTTTTCAGGATAACAAGTATCTTTAATAGTGAGGCGGAGACGGCCAACGTATTATAATCATAGAATCACCTAGGTTGGAAGAGACTAATGCATATAATCTCAAAAAGTAATTTGATTTTTTTTTTTATTTTGCTTTTATTATTCAGAGAGGCATGGAAGTTAATCTTCTCTGTGCCACCATCAGCCCATCTTAGAGCTTGCAGAAACTTCAGTACAGAAGAGACTCCTGTTAATGGGTTCATTTCTCACATTTAAAATGGACTTGCTTTTTGCACTATCAATCAAAGAGGCACCATTGTTCCAGCTACCTAATTATTAACAGTAGTACTACTGTACTCACCAGCTGAAATATCATTGACAATCATTTTTCATTTTCATATGAGTTTAGTTGTAGCCTGGCAAACACTGGCAACACGATTATGCAACTTCAGCCACTTCAAATCCATAAAATCTTCTTAAAGACACCAGTTGCAAGGTACGTATTTTATTTTCCTCTATTGCCAAAAGTAAGTACTTTCTACTGAAACAAATTACAAATTGCAAGTCTATAATAAATAAATTTAAGGGATAACAGTTACAAAGCCACAACAAAGAAACATCCTCTGCACTACAGATGGTGGCACAAAGATTAAATCCTGCTACCTAGTTGTTTGCCATTCCCTGAGCTCTCAGGAGTACGCGAGACCAATCCACACTTCCACACTGAGCAGGGAGCCCGGAGAACTTGAACCCAACTCAGACCCCTCCTTCCCACTCCTGGAAAGTGTTACATTTGCCAGGTACTGGAAAGTGACCTATTCGATTTTCAACAGCTCAAGGAGCAATACCATTTAGAGTTCACTAGGGACAGTGACAGGACTGTGCAGCACAAACCTTAGACTGGATGCAACCCTTTCCTTTATGTTTGCAAGGCAAAGCACCCTAGCCAGAAATTCAAGCCGGGGGGTAGGGGAGAGGCAGCTTTACAGAGCACTGAGCACATTTAACTTCAAATTATTTCAGCTAGATACCCTCCTCCCCGAGAGCTATGGGTGCTGAATATTAATTAAGAGATTGCTCACATAAAACTCTATTTAACTGTATGCTACTTTTTTTGGAGTATCTCACAAGAAACACTGGTTGTAGCCTGCATGTTGCAACGAAGGACACATGCAAGGAAATATTTTTTACTCCAAAATATGAAATCGTGGATCTAAGCCTCAGTCTTAAAATATTACATTTTCCTAAATTCAAAATAGCTTGGTAATTTCTTAGGATGACCTGCTTTTTCCTCAGTCCACAGAGGCCTGTGGAATTGAAAATACATGGCTACTTTTTTTTAAAAGATGCAATGAACAAACTGCATGTTTAAATTGATTTTCTTAATGTCACCGCACAGTATCAATGCTCCTCCTTTTGCAAAGCTTTCTTTTCTCTGTATAACGAAAACAGTCTTCCAAATATCAGTAGATAAAAAAAAAGCTTTTGGACAGTGATGTTGAAAGAGAGCAGTGCTGAGACAGGGCATTTAAAGAATCATTTAACAAACAGAAAGAGTAACGCAGAATATCATTCTGGCACAAAAAAAAAAAAAAAAAACACCAAACCAAAAAACCTCCCAAAAAACTGATCACCTAGTCCTGTGAAGGAGAAAAAGCACTGAACACTACAGTTCTGAATGTGAGAGGCAAGCTCTGAAGATGCGAGCCGTGCTGCTGCCAGAGGAAGCCGGTGGCGTACTCTGCGTCTGATACCTGCATCGACACAGCATTCCCAGCCAACTCACTTTTCATCTAAGCTGCCTTTGGAGAAACTAGACACCATAAAAACCTCAGTCATCCTGTAACCTGGCACACTATCAAAGCCTCCTAACACACAATTACTGTGCTTCACGCCTTTAGACTTTTTTTCCTTTGACTAAACAAAACCCCCACAATGGAATAAGAAACTTTCCAAGAGAAATTGTGTTTGACAGAAGATCAATGATGCAGAGGTGTCGGAGGGAAAAAAGCCAGCGCTGTTTTGTGTACACCTCCAAGCTTATTAATGGCTTGCTGCTAAAGCTAGATGCCCCTTCCCATCAGATCAGTATTTGATATTATTACTGAACTCAGAAGTCTGAGGTCTTCTTTAATCACATTAAGGAGTTTGCAATTGCTTACGCAATACAGTAACTTTATCACGCTGCCTGTAGTTATCCAGCCGCTCTCCTAGGTTTTTGCCTTGTCAGCAATAACACTCAGTGAAAACACAGTGAAATTTGACACACCGTGTCAAAAATGAAAGCTACATATAAATATGAATAACCTACCAAGTAAGCACCCAGCTGCTGCTTTAATGCATTAGCACATGTATAGTTATGCACATGCCTAAAAGGAGCTGCCATAAACCTCCATAAAGAAACAAATAAGCTCTTGTGAGCGAAGAGAAAACCCTAAGCCTGCCCAGAAATCTGAATCCTGCTAGTCATCACTTTCAAGGCTCAAGCCAGCATGACAAAGCCTTTTCAAGAAAGGGCCCTGTGTCAGGGAGCGAATCTGAGAGAGACACACTTTATATTCACCTCTCAGGACACCATGGCTTTTTTAAGCAAGCTGTAAGGGAAGAGAGGGGAGCAACAGCTAGTAATTGGCCAAAGGATTAACTAAATAAAATTAAATTTCTTTCAAGCCCATCATCTAGGCTTGTCTACATCTGCTTTTAAAGCCTTTAAGCAACTGCTCTGTGAACTGCTGAACTAGGAGAGTCTGACATCCCAGTGTTTGTCCCCTAAATCTTTTTATGTAGGTCCTATGATATTTCACCTCTGGACAACAGACAGTGTGGACCAAGATCACTCCAGAGTTACAGGTGCTGGTTAGCCACCTTCTTGCATCTAAATAACACAGAATTAGTAAATTCTGTTCAGCTGTCCTTCCCCAAGGTAACTGAAGCCAATCACCTTTAAATCGGTACCTGCTCTGCCGACATACTCAGAACATCATGTAGCTGGCCCACCAGAAGTGCCTGACACTTACCCTCCACCCTGATTCCCATCTCAATCACTTCACCAGAAACCAAAATATATGGATTGTTCAAACCGGCCATTTTAAGCACTTCAGAAACAAGTTCTTCTGTGCAAATCAAAACGGCACGGTGCATGCCAGATGGTGCACTGGTCTCCTTCCTCACTACAGCAGAATAACTGTATTGAAAAGGACTGAGTCCTTCCAGCAGTATCGTACTGCACAGGCAGCTCACCGTTCACTGCCTTCAGGCTCCCGCTAATGCCATCGCCGTGCTGCCGCTTCTGTGCATTCTTGAACTCCTTCAGAGATAAATAAAGGACCTTCCGCACCACCCTCTCCTCTGACCAGGGAATCCCATCGCTGTCATCCTAGAAAAGAAGGAAATTGAAAGGAGACATCAATTTCATGCACCTGAAACAAAACCAAAACAAACAAAATGCAATAACCTAGGGCTACACAGATTATTTGTAATAAAAAAAAAAAGAAGCTGAAGAAAAATACTATGTAACAAAATGCAACCTAAACTCCATCAACTCTAACAGAGAACAGAAACATAACTACCTCATCAAATCAGAGCATTAGTCCCTCTAATCCTTTACCCTGTAAATAGCAGTAGCTGTGTACCAAGTGTTAGACAGGAGGTAAAACTTATTTGTTAAAATCCTCATAATTAATCCCTTATGGAGAAATTTATCACAGCCAGGAAGTGCTCTCCAAGATAATTAAGAGGAAGGGGAAAAAAAAACCCCACCACTAAATTGAATGTTGCAGAAATTTAAGAGGTACGTTTTGTGAACCAACTTCTCCTGTTGGTTCATTTTGGCCTTGGTTTGTACTGAGGATTTTTTTTTTCTCTGTTTTAGTGATTTGCATTTATTGCAGCATTACAATGAAGTTGTACATTGATAACAATGAAGTTGTTCTGAATTTATCTCAGGGTAAAGCAAAGTGGAATTTGGCCCCTGGGGCATATATTTTCTACTTTATTTTTAAGAGACAAATGCTATATTGTCAAAAGGAATACTAGTGTATGTCATATTTAGTACTTGCTTTAGTTAAAAGATTAATTCCCTGGAAAAGCATTTCCCTAAAGCATTTAGCATTCAAATAAATTAAGTCAGCAAATTGATATAAAGACATAAGTGAGATCAGGTAAGTCATCATATTTTCATAAGCCCTATAATTGTCTCGGGGTCTTTAAAAAAATCACTATTTGAGCATTCTTGCCCTTGAATTCCTCAAGGGCTACATCACTGCCAAGCAAAAAGATTAACATTTCTGGGCAGGAAGGCCTTATTTAGGGAAGTGTGCCACAGCACACTGCCACACTCCACTGGAAACTCCAAAACCCCCATCTGCAATCCACGTCAGGAGGCAGAAGAGTTTATACCATCTCCTGTGTCAAAGAAGTGATGAACACCATCAACTTCAAAAAAATAAGCATAGTTTTGAGTGACCATTTTCTTTACTCCTCTAGTGAGATACTGGCATTCAGCTGCTGAATCATGATCAAAAACATTTCCCTCCCCCCCCCAAAAAAAAAAAAATTGTATGACAAATTACTCAGGTGTAAAGAAATAAAAAAAAAAAAAAAAAAAGAGGCAACACAACAAGTGCAATGAAAGCAGGTGGCATTTTGGCAGCGGGATGTGCATTTCACACGAGGGACAAGCTACTATACTTTGAACAAGGCCGAGCTATGCCCAGGGAGCTTTACAGTGCAGGCAGCTGGGCCAAGAAAGCAAACTTTGTAACCCAACACCCACAGCAACCAAAAAAAAAAAAAAAAATCTCTAGACAAGCACTTTAAAAGAACTAAGTACATCCAGTTATTTTGTCAACAGAGGTTTACACAAACTCTGGCTTACCATTTTGCTGCCAACACAACTTCAGCCCTAACCAGAAGTGACACTAAACACGGAAGGGGCTGCAGCCTGCTCCATTTTAAGCAAGTTTGCCCAAAGACAGCCCATTTACATTCCCACTGACTGGTAGGTACGGAGCGGAAACCCAGACAGGAATCCCACAGACAAGGGCTTGGCGGGATGTCACACATTTCTGTTGTCACAGGAACTACTTAATAAACCCTCAAGGGAATTGTGCTCTGTCAGAGAACAGTTGTAAGCACCTCCAGCACCCGTCTGTATTAAGGACACAGGCCTGCAGACAGTTTGCTCTCTTCACTGGCATTTGTACAAATTCCTAATATAATGGGCAGCAAACGTGAGGAAGAGGACCAAGAGCCCTCTGGCCAGGCACACTGCTCCTGACTCTGAAGCCTAGATGAGTTACACAGCAACCCACCAAGAGGCAGCAAAACTATCACCCGGTATTTTTACACACTTTAAGCCAAGCATACACAAGACACTCAATGATAGAGCCCAGTTAACATAAGCCATACTCAGAGACACGTCGCCTTCCTGAGCCCCTGTCAGTCCGAGGCCTCTCTCCTGTGAAACACG
Organism: Tringa tobata; assembly: GCA_033628505.1. Taxonomy (NCBI): domain Eukaryota; kingdom Metazoa; phylum Chordata; class Aves; order Charadriiformes; family Scolopacidae; genus Tringa; species Tringa tobata. Next base: position 8,459,742 of record JAHREE010000131.1, read on the forward strand.
AGGCCTGTCCCAAAGCCATGAACAAAGCCCTTCCTCAGCCAGACCCTGCAATCCCCAGGCAGCTGGAAATTGCACAAAACCACCCATCAGTTCCTGATCCCACTGGCTCCTTTATCCCTGATAAAAATGCACACCACCCCACCATCCCCCAAAAAATAAAAAAAGAAACAAATTCCATTTAAACCCACTTTGTCATAACAGCTCACTGTAAGGACAGCACAGCAGCGTTCACTGTGTCAGTAGCAACAGGGTGAAACCCGCTGACAGGATTCATCTTTAAATCGGCGTGTGCCGACCAAGGAGCCAACTGGAACGGGTAAATGACCTCTGGCAGGTACCATCATGCCCTAGGACACACTAGTTACGTCCCTGCTGCAGGAGGGGAGATGGTCACCTTACACCCCAGGCCTCTGGTCTAGGCCACCCCCTCAAAGAATTTCTGTAAAGGGCAGAAGTCATCTCCCTCTCCCCACATCACACAGAATCGTAGAACTGTCTAGGCTGGAAGGGACTGTTAATATCATCTAGTCCAACCATCGACCTAATTCTGATTAAAAATAAAAAAACATCACTAAGCCATGTCCCCCAGCACCATGTCAACCTGTCTTTTGAATACCTCCAGGGATGGTGCCTCAACCACTTCCCTGGGCAGGCCACTCCAATGCTTGATAACCCTTTCTGTGTAAAAAATTTTCCTAATATCCAATTTGAACCTCTCCTGGTGCAACTTGAGGCCATTTTCCCTTGTCCTATCGCCTGTGACTCGGGAGAAGAGACCGATCCCCCCGGCTACACCCTCCTTTCAGGGAATTGTAGAGAACGAGGTCTCCCCTCAGCCTCCTTTTCTCTAGACTGAACAACCCCAGCTCCCTCACAGCCTCTCCTCATAAGACGTACTCTCCAGACTCCTCACCAGTTTCGTTGCCCTTCTCTGGACCCGCTGCAGCACCTCAATGTCTTTTTTGTGGTAAGGGCCCCAAAACCGGACACAGTACTCAAGGTGGGACTTCACCAGTGCTGAGTACAGGGGGATGATCACCTCCCAAGTCCTCACCACACTGTTCCTGATACAGGCCACAATGCCGTTGGCCTTCTTGGCCACCTGGGCACACTGCTGGCTCATGTTCAGCCGACAGTCAACCAATGCCCCCAGGTCCTTTTCTGGCAGCTCTCCAGCCATTCTTCCCCAAGCCTTTAGCACTACATGGGGTTGTTGTGACCTAAGTCCAGGACCCGACACTTGGCTTTTTTGAACCTCATTCCATTGGCCTCGGCCCATCGATCCAGCCTGTCCAGATCCCTCTGCAAAGCCTTTCTACCCTCAAGCAGGTTGACATTCCCACCCAACTTGATGTCATCTGCATGCTGGACATGCAGAAGGACAGGGTGCAACCCAGCAACCTATTTTCTGAGGGACAAGGCCACCAAGATGTCCTCCTGGCACCAGCTGGAGGCTGCAGCCCTGCTACAGGAGATGCTCCCACCTTCCCATGGACCCAGGGTCTGCATGGGCCACAATGCCATCAGCGAGGAGACAGGTCCCAGGAGGCGGGAACAAAGACCTCCCTCAGCGACCTCCCTCAGCGATCCCCCCAAAACAATGCAGTAACATTTCACACCATGCTCAATTCACAGAGCTATAGAACTCGAGATGAATCATACTGGCTTCATCCCCCACTCTACAACAGCAGCGCCGTCACCAGAAACGCCCATGGGGGAATGTCTCCACACCAGAGCTCTCACCAGCCCAGCTGTGCCGAGGCTGCAGCCACTGGCCTGCCTACACCACTTTGTCGTGGGCTTTCCCCGCACCCTTCACATGGCTTGAAAAAAAGTCCTCTATTTCCCCAACACCGTGTTATCCAAGGTCAGCAGAATAAGGGGCTACGCCTCTGCCAACACCCGCATTCACGCGGCTCCATATGCAGGAGCAATAAAAAAGGTTTCTCAATCGTCGACGGCATCTTCCCCCGAGCCCGCGGCACAAAAGCAGCCGCAAGCCGGAGAGCAGCTGACTCGGAGCCCAGCTGAGCTGCTCCTCCGCCAGCGACGTAGCTCCAGCTCCCGACACGTTTAACCATAATTACATGGGTCAGATCATCTCTGCCTCGTCACGCCAGCGGAGGGAGAGCCGTGCTGCGCCCTGCTCTGCACTCACACCGCCAACAACTGGAAGAGTTACCTCACTCTACCAAAACAACACACACACATACCCCGAACCATTTAGAAATATCCTTAAGTGAAAGCCTTAAGGAATTTAATCTGTGTAACTTCTCAAATACAAACAAAAAAAAAAAAACCAAATAAAACCTCAAAGGGACTGACTTGATCGCTGCCTTTGAATATTTCCACAGGGAGTAGAAATTCGATAATAGAAGGCTCTCGAGGCTGGCAGAGAGGGGTATAATATCATCCAACAGCTGGAACTCGAATTCAGAAAAATGTAAGAGAGAATTAAAGAACAATTTCTGCAACTGTGCAAGTAATTAGCCATTGAAACGACTTATGGTGAACTAATGGATTGTCCATTACTGACTTGGACCCAAAAAAAGGACTGAATAGTATCTTAAACTGTAAATTCATCACTGCAAGCCCATCGCCTTCACTGTGCAGGAGAGCCAAGATGATTTCTACCTCCCAATCTGAAAATAAGATTATTTTATAAACTCAGTAAAGAAGTAACAGACGCAAACAACCAGGGAAGCCTTGAGGCAGAATTAAGAAACAGAACTGCATAATTTCCTTTAAACTGAAAAAAAAAAAAAAAAATAATCATGCCACCTTCTTTGCTATGCCATTTCTGGGAACCACATGTCATACATTTATATCTGAACTTCAGCTGCCAGGGCAGCCAAGCAACAGTTCAGCAAGTTCGGTCCGAGGGGATGGGGAAGAGGAGCACAACCTCCATTTCCCTACACAGTATGTACCTGCACAGGATGCTGCCTCACGGGTAGCACCGCAGCTCCCTCACTCTTTTCTCTTTCTCTGCCTGGCTGGTAGCTTGCTTTCAGCTCTACAGTTGTAGAGGTGATGCTTGTAGAAGAGTGCAACAGACTGCTGCCACATACTGCTAATTTGGGAAGAAATATATACACGTGTGTGTGTGTGGTTTTGCTATGTGCATATTAAGTGTATATAATACCTTAAATATACAATACATGTATGCTTGCATAGAAACTAAAATATATTCAAATTAATATATAATGCATACATTAATATCACTACATATAGACATCCATAAGTAATGCACATCATTGTATGTGTATATATTTGCAATGAAATCACCTGTACCTTTCACCATTCACCTCCAGCTTAGCTGCTTGTTCACTGCGGTTCGGCTGCCCAGCTTGCACGTGTAGCCTGCACGCAGCCTTCCTATTTCTGAGGCTATACTCAAATGACACACACCCCCCGAAAAAATAAAGCAGAGCAGGCAGAAGCGAGAGGCAGGCTTCACACCACCTCCTGGGTAGGTGATACATCAGTGGGTGCTGCTGCGTGCTGCTTTGCCCCACGAGAAGCAGCAGAAGCATAGGCGTACGCACGACTCGAGCTTCTCCCTTCATTCATCGCCAGACGAGGCATTCTTCAGCCCAGCCCGGCCTTGCCTTAAGCAAACAGGAGTCACAGTTCACAGGGTAAAACAGAGCTGGAACAAGGGAGAATGCATACGGCACTCCACGCTATTTGTTTTACTTTTATGTAAGTACTTCTAACAGCAGTGATGGTTTTATTTGAAAAGTCAGTACTTTGTAAGGTACAAAGATACTTATAAGCATGTGTGTTATGACTCAGTGTGGCTGGCGTGTTTCCAGCTCTCTCTTTGGGTCTTTCCCAAGCACGCATCTCCTAACCCCATTCTTCATGCCAGGTTGCAGAAAGCAAAACAACAAAACACAAACCCCTTCTTTTTTCTTTTTCCAGCGCTGCAGCCAACGCTCGGTTAAAATCACTGTGGCACCCAATGCCCTAAATGAATATGCTTTCATGGTTCAACAGCCCCCAGAGAGTCTTTCCCGCAGATGTAAGAAGGTCATTTTGAAGCAATGGGAAAAATAAACCACAAGCTTCTACCCTTTCCTCAAGGATATTTTTGAAGGAAAACTATTTCAAAGGGTGTTTTTTTCTCTGTTTAGTTAGCAACAAAACAAAAATCTGTCTTTTGCATGAAAAACAGACAACACATTTTCAGAGATCATATAAATTACTTCTCAGTTGAAGGACCAAAATGGAAATGTTTGTTTACTAGATTCAAGACCTGCAACAGATTTTGCCTTTTGGCTGTATATTATCAATGGAAAACAGTTATACCTGTTTTTCTCTAAAAGCCAGACCTTAGAGAAATTGGTAGAAAACCTTGATATGCCTTCCGAAGCTGAAAGGGAGCTTCTGTGCAGTCTTGGGCAAGTTACCACTTCTAAGTGCAATTAGCACACTTACTCATTAACAAAGCCCACTTCCTCAGTATACATCTGGCACGGCATGAACCTCATGAGAAAGTGCAAAGTCTTACTACCATATCAACACACGTACTTCCCCCGTTGGGTTAGGGGAGGTCTCCATTGTATCGCAAAGTCCCATCACCCTTCTCATCACCCTGAACACACATTGTGCACCCAGAGGAAAACCCCAGCATTGGCCCATTGGTGCAAACTCTCTCTTTCCACATAACTTGCAGGAGAAAGTTAGCTGGTTCCACAACCAGACAGCAGAATCTCTTCTCACCAGAAACTCCTAGCAAAAGTTTGAACTCCCAGGGTTATAACTTGAAATCAGACTCTAATACAGTCAATTGAAGCTATATAAATAAATATTTTTTGGCTCCTTCTGGCAGCTATCATGCTGCTTGGACTTCTTACAGCCAAGCACAGCATCACACAAACTGAATATGCCCAAATATACCCACAGCAACATCCTTCCAGTCTTTTGCTTACTATCAAGGTCCCTCCACTCCTTTCTCCTCTCAGAATAAAGTTCACACTTATTTAATATTTAACATTTTAATCAAGTTTAACTATCCAGAGAGGATGTAGCAGTTTCTCATTTAAAACAAACTGCTTATATTCAGTGAGAAAAAATAAAACCTCATGAATGGCTTAAGTTGATGAAGATTGATACAGCTTGGAGACTTTATAGTACAGTGACTCATGCCTTCTGGAAAACGTAATCTGTTCTGTCTAGTTTGGGAAAATAGGTCATGTTTTAAAAATGTGCTAACTAACACGAAGAAAGGGGAAATTTTCTTTATTAATGGTTCTGTTATAGCATTTAAGCGCATCTGGTGATTATAGCGACTTTTTCCCTTGTACTTCCATAAAACTTCCCCAAAGAACTCGCGATACTTTACAGCTCCTGACTAGCACAACCAATGTTAACGTTGCAAAAAAAAGGATGGAGGAAAACAGAAATCTCTCTTCTTCCTGCATTAGCACTTCTACAGCTTTCATGCCCTGCAAACTCCCATTGGTTCACACTCCTTCGCTGCCTCCTGCTGCACCGAGGATTGTGTTTCCTCCTTTCAGACTGAATTCTTCTAAGAGCAGTATGGGAGAGAAATGCTCTGGTTTTTGGGTCACTAAAGGCCCCGGGCACTTTTGAGCCCAGTGAGCTTCAACCTGCTCTTGCAAGAATACATTAGGGTAGAAGAGTTACAGTCAAAATTTCCAAACATAGTCACTAGCAGTTTCATATAGGCTCCTAGAATTGAGGCATAAAAAATAGTTCCTAACTTTGTCTTAGGCTTAATAATGAAATATTTAAAAAACAGTGGGTTCATGTGTTAATTGCTTCCTTTACATAAACCCAGAGGCCTCGGTGATGTTTCTGCACCTCTAGAAAACTGCTACTCAATATGAAACTAGTGAAAGCTTACAAGACATCAACTGTTTCCCATGTCAGTCTGCCAAGATAAACACTTTAAACACAAAAAGCTAAACACAAACAAATTCAGAGTAAAGCCAGGTCAAAAGTTTCCTAATTTGTCAACTTACAGCAGGACTCAAACCGTCTCTCGCCAATAGCAGTGACTCCACATCTAGGACTTTCTTAGGCCAGAACAGGAATCTAATCAACCATTTTGCAACCAGAGCTCCAGTTTTGGGCTCTGACGAGAGCCAACAGCACGCAGAAGCAAGCCACAAAAAGCCAAGGGTGGCAGAGAGCTGGAAGAACAAGGTGTGAAGGTACGAGATAATTATGCAGACTGGAGGAACGGTTTTCATAACCAGCTTAAGCAAATTCACCTGCCACCACATGGGATACACCTACCCCCGCCCCGATGTCGGTACAACTCAATTGGGGAGAAGAGTCAAAATCCCATCTCAACACATGGAAAATGATCGTTTTCAGGCAGATCAGCTCCCTTAGTACTAAGGGAATTACTACTGGGGCAGAGAGAAAGGTAGGACCGCTCCTTTTAGCAGCGACCCACGCTGAGAGAGACGTAAACCCATCACGACACCAAACCACGACAATCACCGTAAGGAAGGGAGGGCACCGCAGACAGTATTCAAGAAATTAAAATCACTTTGCTGTAATGTACCCAATGCAAACCTCAAATATCCTGTTGCATTCAGATGAACCATATCCCCTTTTTCCACAGTGAAAAATTTACTTTGGGGAGTAAAAGGGAAATATATGCAGAGTATGTATATCTTTTACAGTGACAGGGCCTTAAATGTTTCAGGTAGATCACAGCCTAAGAAAGTACAATCTTCTGTTTGACCATCACTTGCAGCCAGTTTATACCTAAGGAAAAGCTGTGATTTGGCAAATAGGTTCCAAATTGGTGCTCTCTTCAAAAAAAAGGGAGCATCTCCTAAAAAGCACATTGCATTATCTTTGAAAGAATATGCTCTACACAGATACATGCCTTCCGGGCAGAAACCAAAATAATTTAAGCATCATTTCCCATGCAGGTGAACAGGTCTAGACCCTTCTTAAAAGAAAAACAAACAAACCGACCTCACGGAGGACATACACGGCACGTCTTCACTTCTCTGAAACACCATGAAATAATGTATACTTATCTTTGATTACACACTACTAAAAAACTACAGCTGAAATTGGATTAGAAACTTCTGCTGAAAAACAATTTATTGCATAACACAGCTCTGACAGCCTGGGTTTCTGGCCACCAACTGAGCCTTTATAAAAATCTGCTGGGCAGCTGCCAAATCAGCTCTTTGAGTCTTGGCATGTCCGACATCTGAGACAGTAGTCAAGGCAGCCACATGTCCTGTGCCATCCACAGACCTGCACTTTTATGGTTAAATGGTACCGTCAAAGAACAGAGTAGTACGAGCCATTAAACACACAAAGGTAAAAAATCTCCTGCAGCTGTGGATCTGACAACTCTGATCATGCTGCAGAAGACCAAGAGCCACAGCAGGATTTTTTCTTTTTCAGGATCTGGTATTAATTTGAACATAAAAGTAGCTTATTAAGAAGAGGGGAAAAAGAGAAGCGAGAAATGGTACCGAGCTCCAAAAAACCTCTGCACTCCTAGCTGAAAATCGCTGCCATTTATAAATTTCACATTCCAAATATTCTTACTTTGTCTCCAGTTCTAATTAAAACTCTCCACCAAGTACACTTCAGACAGACACATAAAACCCAGTATGCACAAAGAGTATTCAGCAGCTCAAGATAATTAAATTCAAATATATTCTAATTAATTTCATTTTGATTCAGTTCATATTTTTATAAGGTGTTCAAGCTCCAGTATGTAACCATACGAATATGGTCCAATAAAAAGTGATTTCTGCAGTTTAAATGTCTGCTAATAAGACCTACAGATGTGAAGTTTAATATGGCTAATCCGATCCTGCTGCATATTACTAATTATCTTAAGACCTTTTTTCACCTTCAAACAGAAAGCCTGATCCTTTACTTGAAAAATACTAACCGCTTTTGCATGCCAAAATAGAGTCAAGGTAGTAGGGAAGAGAGAAAGACACAACTGGTGTGTTATAAATTTGCCTTCACTATTTCTGCAGGAATTTAAAGAGATATAGTTTTCTGGCATCTCACAGCATCTGAAAGGTCAGTGATATCAGTATTTCAGAAAAGCTGGAGTACTGCTGACGTGTTAAGCATCCATCCTCACACGTACCATAGGAGGTCAGTGCTTACGTCATTTCTTTGGTGGGACTTTGGTACCTGCATGATGAAGCCTTGCCTATAACAGGAAAGGATCTGTTCATCTATCTGCTCCCTAGGAATATAAAAAACATGAATCTGCCAATACATCTCATTGCTCCCTCTTTTAAATAAATACCCCAAAGCCTATATAGCTTAGCTACGTTATTAAATATAGCTGTGCCCATCAGGAAGAGGATGTTTTCACAGGCTTGAGGCTTGGGATAGAAGTCCCTGTGAAGGCTTGGGAATGTCACCACAACACCTGCTAGATGACCCTACACCAAGCAGAGCCACTCACTCATTCCCATTTAAACCTTTCCAGTACAAAGAGATGAAACAGGAGGTCTTGGCCCATCTAACTCACTTGGGTAACACTGCAGTAGAGCGCGTTTGCGTAAGTAGCTCCACCACCAAACCTCTGGAAGAGGACCACGGCCAGCAGCGAGGGGGAGTGGCATTGCCAAAGCTGGGACACGGCAAACTCTACCCACGAGGTAGCTTGCACAGCAATGGACCTTTAAATTTGCATAAAACTGACCCAAAGCAGGTACAGCTGACGCAAGAAGTCCCTTGCCTTAGCTAGGAAATGTTTAACTTGGTTTCCTCCTCTTTCACATCAGTCTACAATATGTCCCTCATTCAGGCAATCACCAGGTTTAAAAGAAGATTAATTAGAAAAACCCAAACCAACCAACCAAAAAAAAACCAAAACCCACTAGCCAAGCCATCTTGTCAAACTTTAAACCCAGGAGGGATAATGACAGAGCCAAACGTGCTAAACCTATTGCTGGGAAATACTGGGGGCTGAATCAATTTTACTGAACCAGATGGGGAACCAAATCAGTTATATCGACACAGGCTCCTGGGATAGATATGCTCATACTGAACTAAGAGCATGCAATGTTGATTTTGCTTGATGTACTACCCAAAAAGCGAGATTTTCTCAGATACTTTTTGTCCTTGTTTACATTCCCCACTGGCAGAAGATCCTTTAAAGCTGGGGGGGGTTGGGAGGGAAGGGAAAGAAATCCATTCAAACTGGGAAAAGTAAACTAAATCTGTACTCTTCATCTGTAAGCCAATTAAAGAAGACATACAAGAAGACTCTAAAGCTACTCTAAATATATTTTCAGGTCAGTTTAGTTACATCAGCAAAGTTTCTGCACAAAGATAAGCTATATAATCAGTTAAAACCTATGCTCTAAAGCTTTACCAAGCTCACCCTTCAGTATTAAATGTATTTGACTTCCAAAATACTACCCAGCAAACGCATGATGGTATTTCAGTAGTGCAGGGAAGCAAATAATAAAACTGGCATTTGCTCTATGAGGCAATCGCTCAGTAACAAATCAGATGAATGTACCCCAGTAACTTCCCAGAAGGGCTGCAAAGCATTTTTTCCAAATAACCAGTGCCCGAGGAGGGTAAAGGCCATTACCTGGAATTGAAGTTGCAGCAGATTGCTCAGGGTACGGAAGTCAAGAATTCCAGACAGATCTACACTGGAGTGCTGCTCTGCCACATGCAACCTTCAGTTCTCCCTACGATTTAAAACGCGAGGGAAGAGAAAGAGCTAATGGCCACTGGTAACTCTCAGCTGCAGCCTGACTTCTGAAGCCACACAACACCTCCCCTGAATGGTTAAATCAAGAAGATAACAGGCAGCTGGGAGACTTTGTGGGGAACAGGGAGGGGAGTGGGGTGAAAAAAAAAAAAAAAAAAAAAGTTATTTCTTACGGAGATAGCAGATTTTGCACAGAATGATTTTTAACACAGGGGTGCTTCACAACAGCTGGATCTGTGTTAAACTGATAAGGAAAAAACATAATCAAGTTTCAGTCTTTCCATAATTCTTTCATTTAAAAAACAAAACCCCCCAAAAAACCCCAACAAGTCTGTGAGAGACCTTTCAGAAATGAAGGCACAATTATTTTTCCTTCTCTTTTGCGGGTTTCTGGGCAGGCAGCACCAGGTGGCCCAGCACCAGAGCAGGGGTGATGGGCAGGCAGGGTGCCGGATGCCTACGATGGCACAGCTCCTGCAACCGGGGGTCTGCAGAGAACGAGCCCCCTCGGCGCGGTGTTTGGGTTACCCTTCAATTCCATCATCCCTCCTCTGCTCCCTGATCAATGGCAACATTCAAACTTTACTGAAGATATTAGAAGCACATCAAAGACAACCATTAAGCTTTTAAGTGCACTAATTGACATTTTAGCACTTACAAATCCATCTATGTGTTCTATCACTCAATTCAAGAGACTTGCTTCCCCGGCTGGTAAGAGTTCCCCATGCTTTTAGCAGGCAGAGGGGGATTTTCAAAGCCATTTTTTTTCTCAGACAGGATTTTAGAGAATTCAAATTACAAATATAATGCACTTCAAAAAGTAACACGTTTCACAAATTTAAGAGCTCTTCCATAAAAGCTGTAAATGGCATCACAGCTATAACTCACAAGCTTCTAAGCTCCAATGAATTCTGCAGCTGTTACGGCACGTCGAAGCCAAATCATTGTTACCTTCACACCACCACAACTGAAAACCCCAGCTACGATATTACAAACTGCATGGTGCTACATGAAAAAGGAAAAAAGAAAAAGAAAAAAAAAAAAAAAGAAGAAACAAAGAAAAAAGAACCCACGGGTGATTTCGCATCTACCCTTTTCTTCTTTCACAAAGTTGCTATAGAACAGATGCTAAAACCACGAGAGACTGCTTTAGAGTGTCTATCCCACAACAAGATCCAGGTAAGCATTTTCAGAACAACCTCCCCCTGGGTGCTGTAAAATTGGAGGATACAGCCCTCCCCACCCCAGGCACACAGCGTCATACAGCAGACGAGCCCCTACCCAGCGGCCAAACCCAGCTACCGATCGCAGAAGAGGATCTCAATGACAGCAGGTCTGGACCCTTCTTCTATTACTGTCACATACCAACATGTTCACCTTCTGTTCTGTTAGAGAAATCCTCATTCAGTCCCAATATTTAAAGCAACGAGATCAAATTAAATTCTCAGGGTTTTAAGCCGTTCAGTTCATTGCTAGATCTATTTTAGGGTCTGAGGCTGCCAGCCACCCCCACAGAATCTGCGCGCTAAACAAGGCTTTTTGACAGGCTTGTTTATGCCTTCTGCAGCAATCAAAGGCAAAACATTACAAATCGAAGAACCAGGAGACAAATACAGCACTGTGCGTAACGGAAACCTCAAAAAGCTAGCCGGCAGCAAACCTGCTGCTCACCGAACCCCGCAGAGCAAGACGAGATAACGCAGGAATGGATGGTTCAAGTGAGAACAGGCTTGAGCTGTATGTATGTATGTATGTATGTATGCAAACATCTGCAGGCAGGATCTGTGAAGCACACATCCCTCAAAAGAAGCGGACGCGGGATCGCAACACGGGGAGCAGAGAAAAATCAGTCATTTTCTCCAAAAGTACCATGGGGAAAAGGTCATCATTTAAGAAAGATTGCAGGGGATTTCAGATTTTTAATGGTATCAGAAAAACACCCAAGAAAATGAGTGGACATGGACAATGTACAATATTGCTGCGGCTGGGATTTAAATGGAAACACAAAGACTGCATTTTGGGACCTAGGGAGTACACAAGGCAGTTACCTCCAGTCCATGACTTCCTTAAAAAAGTCAAAATTATATTTTCTATTTAATTCTTCCCTATGTTGAACACAGGATAAAGACGGAGTCAGTTTTACGTGGTGACACACACTGTGAACTGCATTGCCCGTATGTTACCAAACCCACCACGTTAGGGAAGCACCTAAGATATACGTTAAAATTACACCCAGAAGAAATTCAGTGGTACGCCTTTGCTACTGTGTTCCTTTAAACCTTTCACCTCTTAAACTGCGAGTTCAATGTCAGATTATAAACATCATAAAAGCCAATCATAAAACTGCCAGTTCATTTCAAGATTATTTGCTCTTAGCCTTGCAAAAACATGGTGAGCGGTATAAGAATTACATCATCTCCCTGCAAACCCCAACCCCTCTTGGTTTGCATCAAGCTAAGGTCACCACCTTCACCCTGTTCCCGTCGCTGGGATGGGCAGGCATTGCAGCCTTACCTTGAAGGTGGATCTTCGCAGGTGAACCTCACAGCACATCACCCACCTGTTAAACCACCCTGAGCGACAATCCCTCACATCAGGTTCTGACGTGGAATCACCTGCTGTTTCACCTTCTTCTGGCAAAACCTAGCTTTGCGTGTTACCAGCACAACTGACAGATACGAAAACCTTCCTGCAGCCTGAGCAGCAGGAATACCCAACTCGGGATTTTGGGGCATCTTTACAGGCCCCTCCACGCTGTGCAGCAGTGTCTACCTCCAGCCTTGCCAGAGACTGACCCAGGCAGCATGGAGGTGCTCAGAGAACGGGAAGAAGCACAAGGGGATAGAAACCTCCCCACACATCATTAGCATCAGGTGCTGGTTGTTTGCATTAGCCTGCAGTAGGAAAAGAGGCAGCATTTGGTTATTTGGGCTGGGTTTCCTGCTTGGCCAGCCGCATCATTCCACCCCTCTCCAGGGAAAAGACTGTGGGCTGGATGGAAGCTGTCTTGTTAGCTTTTCTGTGGACAAGGACAGCTCTAGTGAAATGAGATTGCCATGGGGATCTAGGCAGCGCAGAGCTTATCAGCAACAGGTTTACGCCAAAACGTTCCAGGAACTGGCAAAATCATGTTTAGCATGAGGTTGAGCAACGCAACAGTGAAGTAATGGTTCTGAAGGAAGACTGTGATTCGTAGGTCAGAGCATGTCCACCCCAGCTACTATAAGCTCAACCCAATTCTCACCCTTGAAGCACGCACCAAACCACGCTGGTTTTCAGCTTTGCTGTGCTCTTGCAGAAGGTGAAACAGGGTAGTCAAAGGGGAAGGGGAAAAAAACAGAAAAGAGAGAGAAAACCAAAGACTGGATTAGAGAGCAACAGTACGTTTTTAGGCATGGATCAGCTCTTGCAGTCTCTTGGCAAATGAGATGGTAGCAGACAATCAGGCAAGTTTAGGAGCTGTGTTTCTGTTTATTTTAATTTGCAGTCTATTGATTTTACTATTTTGTGAGCTCACTCATGAGTAATATTGGAACTGGAGGCTGAATGCAGTGATGGACTGGGCAAGGCAGATACACCCACCCAAAGAGAGCATCTCCTCTGCTCCCAGCAAAACAAGCAGAGAGGCCAGAGAGCCCAGAGCCGCTCCTGAGATGCTGGATGCAGGCAAAACATTAACCATCCATCATTATGGGCCGTTGCAATTCCCCATCAAATCTCCTTGACAGATACAAGGAGGAGGGACAGACTAGCAATGATTACACTCCCTGTTGTGGGCAGGCATGAATTTGGTAGCTCAGTTTTGCTACTGGAATGGTCTTGGATGCACCGGGCACGTGATTACAACCAGTCAGGTCACACAAATGCAACAGCCTCTGAGAGCAGTGGCTCCAACAGGAAACAGGGATGGAGTTACGTCTGCCTTGGGAGAGCAGATCGTGCTGAATCCTAATCAAATTAAAAAAAAAAAAAAAAAAAAAGCGTGTGACTTGTTTAAATGCCTTTGCATTGGTAGGTGACCTACTCCTCCTTCTAACTCCTGCGTCCTAGCCATCACAAGTTCCTGCATACAGATGTAGCAGCAATAGTACGGCTTAATCAGTCAATGTTTTCACAACACATATTTCAAATATTAAGCACTTATTGAAGACTTAGAAGTTACTGTGTAAATATTTGTATTATATTATACTGCTAACGCTTCCTCGCCAACTGTGGAATTTTAAATCTATCTCGTCTGATAAAGCTTTATTTACATATCACACTGCTCTCGATACTCAACAAAGTGAACTGACTAAATTTACACCAACTCCATTCAAGGAGTACATGTCAGGAAAGAGCAATTCAATGATTTTTCCTCTCTGGTATGTGACTAAACTAAGCCACAGGCACTCACAAGGTTTGTTTTGGGTTGACGTTGACTGTTTTCACCAGGTGACAATGTTGATGGGGAAAGCACTGGAGAAATGCACCTTGCTCCTAAAATATCCCACAAGCAGTAAAATCTACACCGAGAGCTATATATACCCAACACGGAGTCTTATAGTAAGTCTCTGCTCAAAATTTGGGAAGCTGGTCCTGCCCACAGACCTTACATCCACAGCGCTGCTGCAGTCTGCTTTAGCCCTCTGAAATGCTCCCAAGATGCTAGGATGTCCCCAGTCAGCACAAGAGCCCCAGGGGTACCGGAGCTATTTCCAGAGGGGAAAGGCAAGATTTCATCCACCAGTTCGACGTGGAGGCAAGCAGTGTTTGTCACTCGTTTATTTGGGTCAGATTATCACCTCCCACTATTTTACAAGAGGAAGGCCGTGAGAAGCTGCTAATGCTCAGACAAGCAGCTAATGCTTGGGAAAACATGATCAAGACACAACCAGCAGCAAATGCAAACACCATTATTAGTCCCAGACAAAGTACCTTATGTGGATAAAATAACAGCCACTAAAAAGTGGTGAAGTTTTTCACTACTTCTGGAAAAGACGACAGATTTAAACAGGCTGCTTTTCCACACATGCAGTAGGACATAACTCACTGCACAATCCCCTTTTCCTGCCCCTTCCCTCCTCCCCACAAAAACCCCTAAAAAGCCAAAAAGGAGACTAATGGGACTCTGTATCGACTCCAACAGTTGGTATCAAGTTGATCATCCCATCAGCTTTGAAAAATCTGTGCGTCTAAAGCACCCGCTCTATTGAAGAAAACCCTGTAATGCGATAATCTGTTTACTCACTGAATCCAACTCGCAGATTTATTCTTTATTTTACATACTGAATGAATATTTACTCTCCAATGAATTTAGTTAGACTTGCACAATCATATGTTGAAAAGGGAAAAAAAAAAATGGAGTTGAAGTCGCATGCTACCTTTCGACAGCTCTGCCAGCTGGAAATATGCCATCAATTGTCTGTTCGGTACGTGACACGAAAGCAGAAGAGTCTGCTTAATAGAAATTCACTCAATTTCACCATGTTTACTTCAGGTTTAAGAAAATGGCCATGAAGAAGACAGATTAAATATTTTTCCTTTTACAAATACCCTCCTGTCTTATTTTGTAACAAGCTTTTAGCCTCATACCAAGTTTATGACATTTCTAATTTAAAATGCTATGGAAACTGGAAGAACAAAGTAGAAGTGGAAATATTAGCAGAATTTTCCTTCGTTTCAAAATCTGAACAGTATCAACACTAAGAAAAAAAAGTACATCCAAGCATTCTGTATGTGTTACTACCATGCTATGCATTCGTTAAATACATAAGGATTTCTGTTCTGGGGAAGTATGTCCCACTTCCACAGAAAGTCAAAGACATACATAAACAAATAGCAAAAAAAGCAACAGTTTTTGTCAGCTGGCTTATGCAAGAAAACTGCTTTTGCAGAAGCCTTCCCCCTACCTCTTGCTACGCACAGGAAAGGACAGACAGACGTACACACAAAGAAATACGTGACTCGTATCCCTTGTGAGTTACAGCATCTCAAGCTTCAGGCTGCGGAGCTCCAGCTCGCTATCGCTCACAGCCCCGTGACAGTGGGCCAATTTACCAGATAAATAAACAAGCAGCACGCTGTTCACAGACATCTGTCTTATTTTTTTTTCCCTCCCTACCACTCAAGAAATGCTACTAATACAACAATTACTTAACCATATAAATCTGAGGTTAATAAAAAGACCATGCTTTGAGTGACAATATCTACTTTGCCATCGCAGAACTAACTCTTTATTCCCTATAAATAAATGTTATTATCCGGGAATTGAACTCTGAGTGGTGAACTAGTAGCTTGCTTTCTTAGATGCTTCAATACATTAAGTGCTTTGCATTATGGGCAGATCAACTGCCCATTCACTAAGAAAGGTTACTAAAGTGATGCTGTAATCTCATTTTAGCTCCCCCAGTGTTTACTGGCTGTTTCTACAGCCAGTGGTAGATAGCAGGGGGGGAAAAATGTGCAAGAATAAAGCTGAGACATTCAAATGCAGAAAGGGAAAAGAAAATATTTACCTCCTAGGTTAGAGATCCTTTTGCTCCAGCTACCTCACCAAAAAGGTACAGTGCCAAAAGCATGAAGAAGTAGAAAGTGATTTACAGATTGGAAACATTTTGGTATGTAAACGAAAAAGACGGAAAATCAAAACGCCATAACTTAATTGTTAAACAATGTCATGCATTTTACAGCAAATCTCATTGGGCAATACCTCTGATCTATGAGCAAAAGTATACACGTAAGATCAAAGCAATGAAAAGGAGGACAAAAAGACGTCAAGCACAAAGTTTGAAACCAGTCCTTCCCTTTGCTCCTTTTATCTCTGCTTCTGCCCTGTAACTCTCGCCAGGGATGGCAATCAGGGGAGATCCCCACAAAAACAAACCTTCCTCCTTAATAATAAAATCCCTCATTCCTGTTGCAGAATGGTTTTCTGACCTGAAAACTGCCAGCACCTGAAAAATACACAGATGCTCAAAATTCACCTCCAGAAGGACTGAGAAGGGAAGGGCAGTAAGAGAAAAAAACCCAAACAAACAAGGCTACTGGCGCAAAAAGAAAGTATTTTGCCTCAGCCAGGTAAGAAACATGAAATATTAATGAAAAAAAAAGTTAAGACAAACAGGACGAAAAAAAATTGGCAGTGACAAAAGGCCGACTGGAGCCTTTGGTTTAGGCAAAAAAATTTTTACCTCTGGCCACTAACAAGCCTTTGGTGCACTGTGCGCTCTAAGTGGAAACCTGCTGACCGGGGACGTGCAGGAGAGCCCGGCTGGGTGAAAGGCTGGGAAAAGCACTGGGAAACTCAAGGCGTAGGTCTTGAGTGTGCAGAACCAAGTCTAACAAATACAGCATTCACAGACACCAGAGTATTTAATGTTACTATGCTGCATACGGTAAGCCACTGCTGAGTGCCATGTCTAATTTCACCCACAAATTAATCTTTTTTTTACTGGGACTTTCTGGAAGCTAATGTGTGCTTGCTGCTGATATCACCCTTTTGCTTTGCAGACGTACATAACTAGAAACATGGTTGGTCCAGGATAAGCAGTCAATGACGCAGCACTGTCTATGATGCAGATGGCACCACAATCAGGTTCTATAATAAATCTTATTTTAATTTAGAATACAGGTTTAAGATCCCAGACACATTAACTGTGACTAGGCGATGCTCAGGGAAAGGGATGGCACCACGGCAGCAAGGTGCATCTCTCTTTCGGAAAGGAAGGAATAAAGGCAAATAAAACCATTGGCACAGTCTAGCTGGACCTCCAGTGGGAATCTACTAACTTAAAAGGATATGCTGGCAGTCCAAATCCAAACCCCTGTCTCCAGCTGCCTTTAGAGAAGAGCCCCTCAGCCAAGGGCTCAGGTGAGCACAGAACTCTGATTAATACGTCCCAGCTCCAGAACGAACCATCCAACTAAAAATAAATCCTCTGGCTTTTAAAGGAAAAAAGCCCTCAAATGACTTTTGTCATTAAATGCACTCAAACATCAGGGAGGGGGTGGAGGGGTAGCAGGAGAGAAGGACACGACATATGGACTCCCTCAAGTTCAATCAGGATTTTCTACAAACATAAAAAAAATCCTCAACAAACCAAATTCTTTGTAACAATACTCATGAAATTCACTATTTACTATCACATGAAGTATTTGCATATTTGAATATTATTTTTTAAAAGCTATTTATCGATAGGACTATTTCCTCACTTGATGAGTCAACTTAATTATACTGCATAGCAGAAACTGCACGATAGGTCGCAGGGTTAAAGCTGCCACATCAATAGATCATTATCAAATATACAATTTTCTCATTTCTACTGTTTATTCTAGAGAGCTGAAAGTCAATGGATAATGCCGCTATTAAAACTGAACACGTACATTTGCCAAAGATGATGCTGGCCCATTCATCTGCCCGGGATCCCTCATCAGGACATGGGCTGGTGCCAGGGGAACTCCCAAGGACATTTCAAGGGAATATTCTACACACAAATTAACAATTAAGACTACATCCTTCAATATCTTTTTTCTGATTAACGGATTTAAAAATCATTGTAAGGTGGAGGAAAAAAAGCCTTATATTTGTATATTTGCACACACATACACGTGCTGGCACTGCTTTTAATGCATTTATTTTATAATCAACATTGAAGCAACTTTCTTATTCTTAAAATGATGCAGTAAAAATTAAGTTGAGTTTCAGACGGTCGGTACTTTCATGGTTTTAAAGCAGACAGGCCTCCCACTTACGCAAATCTTGTTCTTTTAGCACCATCATCACAACTTTCTGAAAGCCACTAATATTTATCTTAACGCAAAGCAATACGGTCAAACTGCTGTTTCACTCGGAGGCCCTGAAGTCATTTATCTGCTTTTCCTACCCCTCCTCCCTCCGAGGTTCTAGACTGCATCCCGTGGCCGCTGTCGGGACGGAGACCTGCAGGATGGAGATGTTCGCAATTACCGTCTGCTGCCGCTTCTGAGCAGGACCTCGTGCAGGAAGCTCGTGCCATTGACCTCATTTGATCCAGGCAAAAAGTAATAATGGAGCTCCTGTGGCTAATTGCCAAGAGAGAAACACTTAAAGGACTTGTTTCCGACATCCTCCTCTCCTCTGATGAAGATCTAAACCAGCAGCTCAAGACAGGCTTCTGATTAGATCAAAGTAGGAAACATTTCATGTTATTAGCCACATAGTTTCATCTTGTTTATGAACCGCACCATAATGGACCCCAGACGAGTTAAAATACAGTAGCTTGCAAAAAACGTGATTATCAGAACGTGATTATTCGCATCCAATATGTATCTTTCTAGTAAATGCTTGACAATACTTTCTGTCCCCAACTTCCCTGGAATTTAGCGCAGATTAGCATCAGGCTTTCTAGTTTACAAACTCACCGGTATTTGACAGGATTGTTTCTGTAAATAACCAGGAATGTTTAAAAAAAAAAAGCAACCAGTTTACTATATCTGCTATAAAGACATGATATTATCTCAACAGGAAGCGACTATTTTTCATAAACTATTTCCCCCATATCCAGTTGTCTAAATAATGCAGAAAACCTTGTATATAGAAAATATCCAAACACCGTCGCAAAACTAATTCTCCAGCTACGGGTGTTCACGTAGAGCTAAGGCAAAGAAACAGCCACACATTAAAGGCACCTTTGATGGCAGCACTGCATTTTCAGAAGCCCCTCGCCCCGGCCGAAGCTGGTTTAAGCAAACCTGGTGGCCTTTGGAGGCGCAGTCGGTGGGAGGCGTTTTCAAACGCCTTCAAACTGCTGCAGTGCAAAGGCAAGGTAACCATCAGGCAGCAAAGGCTGCACGTCCCTACATTTCCCCAGGGGGTAACCCAAAGCTCTCCTGCCCCGGTGGGACAGAAGGCTGGAGGAGCAAGTACTCGCCCCCAAGAGCTAGGAATCTGCAGTTTCTATGCAGGGTATGACCCCGGAGGCGGGTGGCATTAAAAAGCCACTTCTGCCTCCCAGCTGCACGGCAGGCAGAGGTATGCTGAGACAGGGTGCTCTTTGTTCACCTCTACATTTCTTCACCAAAAGCCAGAGGTGACACTCTCTCTCTCTCTCAGGCTTCAGCCTAATTTACATCCTTGAAATGTTGCCTCCATCTAAATCTTAGGAGAAAAAAAAAAAAAAGCGTTAAAAAAAAAAAGCCAAACCCTATGCATGTATTACATTTTCTTACCATCTATATATAAACCTTATGCATGTATTACATTTTGGTATCATCTATATATAAATGTGTACACGTATGCACACGTATACACAGAATTGCCCTGCTTCAGCTTCACGAGGTCCGCGTGCGAGTTCTTTTCTTCCCTGCAGAACGTCTGGGCAATCTCCCAGTATGAACTTTTCATTCAGGCTCTCCAGTTATGCGCGAGCTTTCATCTCTCCTTTCCTTCCTAAGCAACAGCCTGACGTTACACCTAATGAGAGGCAGCAGCCAGCCCAAGCAGGCAGTAAGCAACAACGGGCTGCCATAAAACATCTGAACAGACCCAGAAACAAACACGCTTTCTAATCCTCTAGCGGCAACAAGACCCTAAAGGGAAGCCTTGTCTGAGCCGCTTCCTTACACCTCCTTAATAACACCAGCCCTAAGCCAAGTAATGGCGGTGGAAAACAGGATGGAAGGTGGGGTGATATTTCTTGCCACTTGCCTCCGACATCCTTTGGTCAAAGCAACGGCATCTCCGCGACCCTTCCCAAGATCAAAAGGCGGCAGCCCTATTTACAACATCCTGAGCAATTTAGTCATCCCGCTCGGCATTGTTTCCCACCTCCCGCCCGCTTCCCTTTTAAATTGGATGGCTTCTAATGAAACTTCTCCCCCTTTATGAGTTTATAGCCACGGCGAGTCAAGCAGCGCCGCGCAGACAATTTTAAAAGAAATAAAGGAAAAATTCCCCGTCTTAACCTTGTTCCACACGAAATAGTAGCGTGTGAAAAGGCTGAGGGGGGGGGGAAATTGCCTGGTATTTTTAATTACTCACTTGAAGGATTTATGCTGCTGTGCATTTTATGGTCTGCCCTCATTTCCCAGTAACGCGTATGGTACTGGGGAGTGTGCGGCTTCTAAAGCAGTTGCTCTCACTCTAAGGCAGCTTAGGTTTTAAGGGTAAGAAAAAAAACCAACCCTCTTTATATTTGAGCGTTTGCTAAATGCACAGGGTGTTGCAAGCATCTGCTCTCTTTGTACCTTCTTTTCCCTCCTTTTTTTTTATTTGTTTGTAGTTTTTTTGTTTTCTTTTATACAGCCTATATTTACAAATTTAGGGCCGTGCTGTCATCCATCACCCATCAGCAAGTGACAGGACCCGTAAGGGAAGGAAGGACACGCTCCCCCTAAGGAGCCCCCCAGAAGAAATTCCCCAGAATATGGTGTGCAGGTGTTAACAAGCTGTGTGCACACCACCTCCCTCTCCCAGCAAAAGCAGCGGCGAGGGGCACAAACCTGCCAAAAGCCAGGGCCAGCCCAATGCGGGCTACTGGCCAAGAGCCGGGACACGGGCACGAAGGGCCAAAGCCACCACTCCTCCTTCCAGCCCATGCCACCCTGCACTGTGGACACTTAACACATTTAAGGAGCTGATGTTCATCTGCTCCCTTTTAACCAGAACGCATCAGCTCCTTCAGAAATACATTTTCCCCATCTTAAGTTACGTCTGCTGTATTGTACACTTTTTAAAGACAATCCCATTTTTCAGGCGTCTTATTTCTTTTTCTCATCTTTCTTTCTGGCTAAACCAGTGATGTGCTTTATACACTGTCAAATAAGATGTGTTTGTGTGTGTAAAAGCAAAGAAAAATTTTTTTTGAAGTCACAAAATATTTTAATTTACATAAGAAAAAGTGATGATTACAGTGTCTTTTAAAACTTCTAATTTCATCAACTTATTATATGTCATTCTTCAATGGAGAGAGCACTCAGTATAAAGAGTTCTTAAAACCACACTACTGGGGAACAATCTTCATTTTAATGATTCTCAATAACAGGGATTAAAATATTTTATGAGTCACAGTTTCCATTTAAAAAAGCAAAACAATAAAAAAAAGAAAACGGTGATGATTTTGTTCAAAGTGTGGGGCTTGTTCATTAAAGAGATAAATAATTTTTTGTTAAAAGGTGTGGGGACAAAGGGAACAGGCATCTGAAAACGTACATACGGCATTGTACTTTAAAGCACTAACTACTTTTCCCTTAATTGGCTTCCCCAGCTCCCAAGGAATCTGCAAACCCACCAGCAGCTCCACAGCACAAGCAGCCGCTGTCCCGGCTGCTCCAGACAGGGGATAAAAGAGCCCTTCAATCTACAGATCTATTTATATTCCCTCACGTGGCGACTATAAAAAGGTTTCCTTTCAGGCTGAGGTTTCTCAGCAATAAAGTTAGCAACTGTTCGAACGTGAAAAACCCTATGTATGCTGATTTTTAAAACGGAGGAGAAGCCTTTTGTGTTTGGGTAAATTCGGTTTAATGCAGCAACGTGGGAATCTGGCGCATCTTTACACTTCCCGTGTAGTGCCTTTGCAAAAATAAAATGGGACCCAAAGCCAGTCAAATTAATGCTTTAAATAACTGATGCCACTGATCCTTAATGATAAAAATTTTTGACCAAATACCCTCTACTCCAGTCGCCTCCGTATCCCCCCTCCCTGTCTGCCCACTGAGGAGGCCAGCCCGGCACGCCGCGCCATTCCCAAGGGTCGGAGAGGGGCAGCGGGTGCTGGAGTTTCTCATCCAAGCATGCCCTGGCTTTCCCAGCCGGCCTCACACAGACCAGCTCTGTGCTTCCACTTCCTCCTATGTAAACACCAATAATTATATTTCCATACCTCACAGCGCGTAGAAAGGAATGACAGCTCATACCTTTCCACAAAATAAAGTCTCCCACTCTGCCATGCACGTCGCTCCAGAAAGAGACTTGTGGTAAAAACAAATTGCTTAAAAATTAAAAGGCACACAATGGAAACTTGGTGCCAACTACTACAAATCCAGCTCTACCATGGGAAAGGGAAAGTCAGCTTTTAAAGTCAGCAGAGAAAGAAGTGCTGTGTCTGGCTAATGTGCATGGCCCTGGTCGTCTTTTCAGTTCACTGTAACAATTTATTCTTTCCATTAGCTCAAGAACAAGAAGTCTACACGGCAATTTATTAAGGGTCAGTATTCTAAATCTAAAATAAGAAGTTGTAAGACCAAGACTGTAAGCCAACTCCAGCTCTCACACCCAAACACCCCTTCCTCAACTCCAGCCTCACCAGTGAGAGCCTGGACTTCCTAAAACCAAATTAAACCAACAGCTCTACCTTGGAAACACCACGACAGCTTCTTGGGATGACAAAGATGAATACTTTTTTTTTCCTTTTTCTTTTACTGATTTCCAGTTGGTTTTGTTTTTTTAAATTTTTAATTCACAAGGCAGCGAAAAGACATGGGTGTGAATAGGTCCATGGCTGCAGCACACAAAACTCCCTGAGAGAACACTGCATGATGGCACCCCTGCTCCAGAGCAGCACATCACCACCTCCACGCTCTACGCCGTACCCTATGTGTATTACCTACCACTTTTAATTAACATCGGTACCACAGAGCAGCCTTGCCCGGGGCAGTCACTACCACCCCAGGCACTGGACCTGCACTTGTGGCTGCCTGAGCAAACAGCAAAGCTGGGGGTGTAAAATGCTATGATGGTCACAAATGTAGCTTTTCCAAAACATAAGTTTTTTCCCAGTTTGGGTAGCGGAAGTGACAGCGGGCTGGCTGGTCAGCCACACAACCAAGCAATGGCCAATGCATCTCCTCCAGAGCTGAGGAGATCAGTACCAAGCTCAGCAACACCACTGCTGCCCCTGGTTAAAGCAGTGGAAATGCTAAGTATCAGCCTCTAGGACTTATTCCAGAGCCACAGAAGCGTAAGAGCAGAGGTGTTTCTCTCTGAACTGTTGCAATACACAAGTGTTTCTATTGCAAAGGGATTTTTAAAGGAAAACGTATCCCGTTTGGGTTGGCACAAATAGAAAAAGAGAAAGAGGTGGTTGTGGGGGAGGCTGTCCTGATCCCATTATTTGTACCAGAGGAAAAGCAGGTAATCCCCTAATGGTCCATACAGTTTCTTCTAACGGCAAAGGGCAGTTTCTGTATTAATAGCACATTAGTTAATAGAAATTCAGAATCATACAGAAACTGGCAGAAGTATTTGTACACAACCAAGTCCTGTGTAATCACACCGCAGCACGAGAACAGTGTCCCTTTGCCACACGAGTTAGGGTAAGACATTGGGACTCATGGGACAGAGTTTAAAACCTTTTCCACTTCTCCCTCCACTCTTGCACACCCTACCCACCGCTGCAGGGAGCAGCCAGTAACGAGGAGCCATGATAAACAGGCCAGGTGCCTCGCATACCAACCAGAGACATAAATTATTACAGGGTTTTAAATACATACCCTGTTCCAAGAGCTCTTTTATTAGTTATGCATATTTTAAATCAAATTCTATGGAAAGTAGCGTAAAGGACATTGCAACCGAGAGCTGTGCTGGCCCAATAAAGCACATCAATCTCCCATATTCAGCGAATGAATGGCAAGTAACAGCTGTTATGCTGTACAAAACTCTTCTCTGACCTAGACTGAACATGCATTTGATCAAGTTGTCTCCAATAACGCCAGGAGCACGGCTAACCAAAAGTTTAAATATTCTGATTTCACTACAAAAAAAAAAAACCCTCCAAGATGCGATAAATATTTTTAGCTCTGAAGCAGAGGAAAGAACATTCTGTTTTTCTCATTCTTTGAAGTTACATTCAAAGAAATTGACATCCGTCCTAATATCCAGATTATGTAAATCCTGCTCTGCGAAGACACAACGCTCACCCAGAACTTAAGAAATAAAAATGGAAGACATGTTCTGGGTCAGAATGAACTTTACATATAGGGACAAATTAAAGAAGAAGCACTTTGTCCTGAAGCAACAGAAAACAAAACTCTTTCTCCTGACGGGATCTTCTAACCACAGAGATGGCCAGGCAGGGAGAAGTTCACTTTACCAGAGCCCTGGTGTGCATCAAAAGCAGCCTCTGAAAAGCAGGTTTTGTCAGAACTTGTAAACCAATGGAAAGGTTTGCTGACTCACACTGACTGATGCCAAAAATGCCTTCCCTGTAAATCTGCCTTAAAGGTAGCACGTATAGAAAAGGAAAATTGGCAGCGTATATAGAAAAATGAAATTATGTCCTTTGTTTCTTTACAATACACAAAGAAACCTTGTCAAGAAAATTTGGAGGGTGGATCAGTTGGTTTTAGCTTTGTGTTTTAAGTACACACAAAATGTGAGGGCTCTTTCTTCTTGAAAAGCTCCTGGAGATTATAGGAGCTCAGAACGGCAGTCTAGCCGGTGGGACAAGAGCTGCAGGAGCTATGAGAGAGGAGTTTATTCACTCTGTATAGCTGTGTGCTTCTTTTCCCCTCTCCACCTCCGACTGACAAAGATGTAGGAGTACGGATGCCTTCGCTGAAGGCTCCGCATCCCTCCTAGTATCATAAAAGGTTTGAGAGGTTTCAATGCACATCAAGTTCCTCCCACAAATTTCTGAAGCACAACCGATGAAGAATCTGCTTGACTTCATGTTTTGGGGACTGGTTTTTTATTGTTGTTAATTTGCTTTTTTCTCCCTAGGAACAACAGAAGGGAAAATCCAAATATAACTACGCTAACATCAGATATTAGGGAGAATGGCGTGTGGAAAACACAATCTTCCTACTTACCACAGCATAAAAGATGAGTTTTAATAGCCTAAATCTACTACACAGATTTAAACTCTGTGCATGTGGACCACAAGCTCCAGCCTTTCTGAGCTCTTCAGAGCATTCTTAAAATAAAAGCTTTCCTAGACTTCAAAGGGAAATCTTTGAAAATTCACGGGCAACAGGGGACAGCCCCAGAGAAGTATGAATACAGGAAGAACTGGGGGTACAGATAAATTCCCTTATCAGGTAATGGGACAGGTGTCTTAAAAGCAAGAAAAAAAGAATGGCACATTACTAACACTTGGTACATTCTGAATCTCCCAGCTACCTCTGATAGCAAGACGAGGAGGAATCATATATGTGTCTCCAGCTTTCCTGCAGGAAAGAGGAATTGATCATTCAGGCTGAAGGAAGCCTGAGAATCAACAGCAGAAAATTTCGGCTCCTAAGGTATTAAGTAATGATGTGATTCACCTGCTGTTGAAACCTCCATCGAAACAGTTTAGTACCTCCTGGACGGGAGCCTGTGAGAGGCAGGACCGTGGATGTATCCCTTCCCACCCTCCAACCTGAGGTGTTTTACAGAGAGGATGAAACACATACAGTCCTTCCAGGAACAGCGTCTCCAACACCACATGGAACAGACACTGCGAAGACGTGGTCAAGGACGAAAGGGAAACAGCCCTTAGGGGGTTAATGGGAAAGAGCAGAGGGTTAGTTGCAACCTCCTGGAAAGCAGAAAGAAACTAGAAGGAAAATGAAGCCAAATACGTGTCAATTCCTGAGGATCCAGAGTATTTTTCCCTATTTCCCCTCCAACACTCGCTTCCATCAGCCATACACCCCCATCTCTTTCTATACCAGGCGGGGGTGAGGAAAGGGCAGGAGAGAGGGCTGGGGTGCTGCAGGAGGAGCCAGGACTGGCTGGCCAGGAGGGCAAACAGGCTCCCCAGCTCCTCGTAGGGCATCTTGCCAGCCCGCCACGCTGCCTACCCTTAAAAAAAAACAAACCCCACGCTTGGCTGCAAGGCTGGCTGCCAAGTATCATCCCCCTCCCACCCCTTCACTTCTGAGCATAGAAAATCACGGGGACCGAGCCCAAATCCGAGATCTGGCAGTGACAGAGCATCAGAGCAACCCAGAAGTGGCACGTCTCTTGCTGTCATTAACCTCAACACCCCTCCAACAGCACCCCGAAAGCCTTCTCTACACACAATTTCACTAAACTGATGACACCAGGCTATGGGATGGCCAGTCTTTATGAAAAGCCACCAGAGAGGGCGGATGGATTTGAATTAAAAGAAGCATCTCTAGACAGATGCAGCAGGATTGTCGGAGCTGTACGCAGAAAACTTAAACTCTTAATACACCAAACATACTAGAGTGATGGTTCTAACTAAGAGAAAGGAATGTGCTGTGCTGAACAAGAGTTACCTTGTTTGTTCTCCTCCACCATGTTAAACCACCCGGTTTTGCACATTCTTAGCACCATTATCTAATAACAGTTCCTGCCTATATGTTTGGCTACATATTCTACATATAGCACTGCAGAACAGAGAGGTACTGAGCAAAGAAAAAAAAAAAAAAGGTATAAATGTGTGAAGCTAAATTATACATATTTAAGCAATCACATGCCTACCTGAAAATCTTGCACTGCATTCGAATTCACGTTTTGTAGGAAAGGCCTGGCGATATTTGGTCTGCTTAAATAAATATTTATTAATCTCAATATAAAAGATCAGACACCAAATTTATATGAGCTGAGCACAGTTCGGGCAGAAGCCAATAATAGCTGCTTTCAGACTTTGCAGCGTTAGAGTTTGCCAAATGGAAGTGACAAGTCTGGACCACTAAGAAAAATGAAGCCATTTGGTAAGTTATACGCTGCGTAATAAACAGTCTGTCAGTTTGCTTCTAATCCCCCCTCTTCCACAAGGGCTTGGGTTTTTTTTTTCTTTCCTTTCCTCCCTCCCCCACCCACCCCCCCGGCCTTTTTCCTGATGCATTCTTGCAGAGCATGTGCATATTATAAATTAAACAGAAGCTACTTTAGCTCTGTGGACCACACACTGTGGACAACTTAGACAGGTCATTGTTACCTAAACAGAATTTGGTTTTTTTGTTTGCATTGTACATTTCCTTTCTGTTTTGACAGCAGGTTTTAAAAAGAGGATGTTACCCTCCTGAGAGCCTGGAATCATTTACGAAGAAAAGAGAAAAAGAAGAAGTTCTGTGACAATAGCACAGAAGTAAAGCTTTGCAATTTTTCGCTTCTTCCCATGACATCTGTGGGTAGTCCTGTTCATAACGCCTTTGTTCAGGGCTGATTTACCGCGGTTTGAGACAAGACACCATTCAGAGTCTATTCCAGGAACTATGGAGGAAGTAGAAGGAGGATGCATCTAACTTGTTAGCTATCGTGACATCGCCGCTTATGATTGCTACAAGGCGTTGAGAGCGCAGAGCGTATTTCCTCCAAGCATCCTCCCACCTCGACCCCCTTTTTCTATCCTCTGAAGAGGGTGGGGGCAGCAAGGCTGCCACGACAGATTTGCTACTTGCAACCCGGCTTGCCAACCGCGCAAGGAAGGAAGAAAAACACCTTGTATTTCAAAAACCAGGCACCCTGGCTTTGCCCAGCCAGCCAGCTGCCTCTGCCAGACTCCAGCTCCCCAGAAGAGGACTCTGCTGGTGTAAGTGGGAAAGCCAAGGGGCGCCGCTGGAGGAGAAAGCCCCGTGGTAAAAACCCAAGAGCAAGGAGCAGAGGGTCTGGGGGAAGTTCTTGTCTTGTCTGCATGTGACTGCTGGCAAGCTGCCGCGTACACCGGGCTCCTTATTTACAGAAGCACGGTCATACTCCCTCCTGCCTGACAAGATCTGGAGGAGGAGGAATTAACGTCTGCAAAATCCTTGAAGATCTTTTCGTGGGAGACGTTGCAAAAGTTCGAAGTATTAAACACTTTGAAGGAGGAACGGGTAGAAACCATTCAGTCCAAAATGCTAAACTGAAAAAGAAGTCCCCAGCTAATTCTTACCTCCACCACACAGCTCACCCTGCCCACCAGCCCCACCACACCTACACACATGGATGTGTGCGAAGCATCAGACTTAGGTGGAACATAAACCATAGAAGCTTTGCTTGCAGCACACAACACAGGTAACAGAATTCATTCCCACCTCCTCACAGATCCCTTGGGGTACCAGCCAGCCAAGGGAGGGTCACACTGCCAGAATAACTCCTATCTTCCACTTTTATCTGCTCTCTTGCCCCAGGGTACCTCTTGCAAAGGGCTAGCAGCAGGCTGCAGGCTACATAATTTGCTATGGTGGTGGGAGCCTGTTCCTGGCACCCACCCTTCCCACACACCCCTCAGCCTGGCGTGTTACGTGACCGCATTCCCAACATGGCACAGCATTAGCCAAAAAACCCTCCGAGACAGCTGGCAGCTGGAGTGAACTGCTGTTTCCATACATCTCCTCTGGCGAAGTCCACTCCTGCCTGGCCCTCAGCACCGAAGCGTGGGTGCCTTGACCAACACAGGCAGGCATCCCTGAATTGTTCTGCAATATCCATCTACTGTTGCCGACCCTCCCCAACAAGCCAATGTCCCTGAGGTGTTCGACCTCAGGCTGCCTGGCCAGAGGTTCTGCCTCCTGTAAAATGGGCACCGAAGCACTTACACTGGGTTTATACCGGGTCTCAAAATCAACGTAACCTTTGTAAAGCAATGAAAAGAACGAAATTGCGGAATGAAGTTTCTAGAAGTGCCTCAACATCGCATGAATGGAGTAAAACTTTCTTCTTTTCTCCTAATTTTTCCCTTTTTTCCTCTTTTTCATGCAGTTACTGCTTCCAGGAGCTTATCAACAAAACGAGCCTGCTCACATTGGCAAAATCCCAGTTCACTCATTTTCTTAAGTAGCATGTTATCAAAACGCACCGACACAAGCTGTACTTTCTGGATACAAGGGAAGCCCTTACAACAACTACAGTAACACCACATTTGTGACTGGTTAGGTCAGTCCTGCAGCCTTTCCTCGGCCTCTTCCCTAGTCTGCACTTAGGTCAACCAATTTTTGACACAACGAGGCTGTCAAAGACTCAACGGCGCTTTCTCAGGCTCACGACAGATCAGCTCAGTGGACGACCTTGTCTACTCCTATTTGCCATGACTCAACATAAGCCTTGTCAAAAAATCCTCCAGGAAAAAAAACAGGAAATGTTGGTATTTTTAACAGGGTGAACCTACATTATTCTTCAGACTTTGGCCTGGCACCCTTTCCGTAACATAAACCACTTCAGTTTTGATGGGAAATATACAACTACTTTATCAATTCGATAAATTACATTCTCTACTACATCATGAATCACGGAATTGTTGGAGTTGGAAGGGACCTTCTCGAGATCATCTAGTCCAACCCCCCTGCCAAAGGAGGATTGCCCAGGATGCACTCAGGACTGCATCCAGGTGGGTCTTGAAAATCTCCAAAGAAGAGGACTCCCCCACCTCCCTGGGCAGCCTGTTCCAGGGCTCTGTCACCCTCACTTGTTCTTCCTATGAGTTCTCACTAGGAGTTATTCTTCATATTTGAGTGGAACTTCCTATGTTCCAGCTTGTGCCTGTTACCCCTTGTCCTGTCGCTGAAAACCACTGTAAAGAGTCCAGCTCCACCATCCTTCAACCCACCCTTTAGATACTTATAAGCATTAATAAGGTCTCCCCTCGGCCTTCTGCAGGCTACAGAGTCCCAGCTCTCTCAGCCTTTCCTCCTAAGGGAGATGCTCCAATCCCTTAATCATCATGTTGTTAAATTCTCTGCTACATACTTCTCAGCTTTGTAACACCTACAGAGCAACGACCACTAGGGACAGAAGCCCCAGATTTCACCTTCACTTCCCGTGCACATCCAGGATGATGCCCAGTCTCTAGAGCTGCAAGGCAGCCGTGGCTCCTGGAAAGGGGCTGGAAAGGCAAACGGGGGGGTAAAACCAGCCACCCACCCATGGGTGTCACGGGAAGGCGGAGGTTTGGCTTTGACATTCCTGGCCGTGAGTCAGCCGGCGGTGCCCGCTGCTGCTCCGGAGGGCTCTGCTGCCTTTCCGAGGAGACGCGGGGGGATGATTGATGGCAGCCAGAGAGCCCGTGTTTGTCCAAGGGTGGGGTTAGACAATGCCATCGAGCAAGCCCGCGGCGCTCGCAGGCCTGCCCCCCCTGCTCCCTCCTCTCCATCCCCACTCCTCCCTCTTCTCGCTATTTTTTGGATTGGGTTTCTAACAAATCAGCAAATTGATCCTGTTTACTCTGCAAACAAGACGAAGGGCTGAGCCGATAGGAGGGGCGAGGCAGGGCAGGAGCCTGACATGGGAAGCTGGTGGGGAAGGAGGAGGGAGCAGGGCTCGTGCCTTCAGGCAGAAGCCAGCCAGCAGTCTGGCTCAGACCACGCCATTTAACTTCAAAAGGTGTGTTCCATATTCCAGTTAACATCTTAATATATGGATTTTGCTTATCTCATTTCCAAAGGGTTAGTAATTGGAACTGCAGACGGAGTTAATAATAGAGTATTTGCCCCAGAAGACTAAAGTGCTTTAGTCACGCATTTTGTTTTCTGATCTAAGCTACAAGGTGGCAGCCGCAGGTTCACAACGTTCATGAGCTCCGACTCCAGAAGTCGCTGCCATGTGGGGTTAGCCACCGCGGGACCCCTTTTACAACAAAGCAGGAAAACCAGTGCCCCACAGAAGTTCCCGGAGGCTCTCCTAGGGCTCCCCTGGCAGACAAGGAAGGGCTGTGCTTGGGATTTTTTTTTTTTTTTCTTGTGCATCGCAACGCTGAAACATTTCCTGGCACAACTGGGACGATGGGATGGGTTGCATTACTCTGAGGCTGAGAAGCGGCTGAGGGCATGGGAGATGAGCGTACCCTGCTAGGACACAGGCAGGACACGAACTGTGTCGTCCCCTGTCCCTCCCTCCCCCCCCCATTAAAATGTTTATGAAGTCTGCTTGTTGTAGCCACCTTCTCAATACACACACGACCACAACTCGCAGCGGAACAACTTTTGGCCGAAAGTTCTTCCTTTCCCCATCACCAGCGATGCGTAACAGCCCATCAGGAGCAAGCCCAGAGCCCTTCCTCCCACCACCCTCCTTCCCCTGGGGCTGCACCGCAGCCCAGCCTCCCTGACTCAGCCAGCCCTCTTTCACACGGCTGGATCCTTCCACCGTTTCCAAGACGTTAGCATTTTCCTAAAATAGTCTTAGATCTTACGTAAAACGACAGGCATTGCAACCACGCTGTACGTTTTCAATCCCGCTGACTACCACATCTGAATAAAGTCCGGTCAAAGTTTAACAGGGGGTTACAGAAAGGGTGCCAGGAGCAGGGCTCTCCCCTGGCCCCGTGGCCTTTGCTCCCAAAGCTCTTCTGCTCCTCTGGATGCAGCCATGCTGCCCCCTCTCCATCCCTGCCGGGTCTCCCAGCCTCCAGGCAAGGACGCATCCCAACACAGAGACAGCTGCTGAGCTTTGCCTGCCTTTCTGCTCGCGGGGCCACCAGTTTGGGATCTCTCCAGCTCACTTCCATCAGAAAAGAAGAGAAACGGTGAATTATTCGAAGGACTGCTAATCCTCTTCCAGTTCCTAACCAGAAGAGAAGTTCAAAAGCTATTCGGAGCAGGCTGACACGGACAAAGCCACCATACACGCCCCGTTTTCCCTAAGAAATTAGGCTTCTCCATCTTCAGTGCAACAGCCTAGACTGCAGGACACCTACAGCTTCGGGGGGACCTCATTGTACTGGATGTCTGCTGCACTAACAGCATGCAAAAAAAAAAAAAAAAAAAAGTCCAAGGGGAGCCCTTGTCAAATCCGAAAGTAAACAAGCTTTAATGTTTAAAACTCATTCCAGATCACCAGCACGGCCCCAAGTAGCGACTCTGCGGCTCTGCTCATCCCTGCCAAGGAAGTTCATCTATTTGGATGGAGTAAGCACTCGAATCCAACGGAAAAAAAACAAAGAGAGAAATGCAGTCACATTTGGGAGCACAAGAGGTGGAAATTAATGCGAAACAAAAGAACCTAAACCAGGCAGCAAGTTATAAACACCAAATATTGAAATTCCAAAGCTGACCTGCAAATTTCACGGTTAATACGATGCAGATCCCTTTTCTGCAGTCGGGTTAAAAGTGCACAGCCCTCTCCTAGGCAAATCTCCAAGGAATTTTAAAGCTTGAATGAAAATACTAATTACAACGTACTAAAAACAGAGCAAGGAAGTGTGCGAGATGACTTTCAAGCGCTGCAAGGAAGAGAGGAGGAGACGGTCCGGCCATTGTCAAAGCACACAGCAAGAGTGGACTGCGATGACATTAACTCCTTCCTAATGAGACCTGGCAACTCTTAAAGATCTAAATGCTCCCCAACCCCTTGCATCGTACCTGCTATGGCGATGCCCCAGCGCTTACGCGGTTTAGAAAGGCATCCTTAAGAAGAGTGGCTATCCATCCCCAATATTTGGCACAACCAGTGCAGCCATCCTTTTCACAATTACAGGAAGACTGTATCTTAGCAGCTGTTTTTCCAGGGGAAAAAAAAAAAAAACCACAAGCAGATATTTAGTTTTTAACCAAGAAAATCCCTCACAAGGTTAACTAAAAGTGTAAACTGAATTCCATGTTAAATTATCCTCTGTATGCCAAAGCCACAACATCTAGTACTCGTTATTACTCTTTCAAAGGAAACAGTCCAGAGTTTACACACACATGTATGTTCTGAGGAGAATATTTTATAAACCCCACAAAAACATTTACACAAAATAACTCAATTTAGGCCAGCAGAGTAAATCTCTCTCACACAAAATGTCAGCCAATTAAGCTTTTAGCAGAGCACCAGGGAGACCGATTTTAGAAAGCTAAGCAGGTTTCTCAGTCTAGGAATGCCTGAAATCTGTTTATTCTCAGTCAACAATGACTTTCTGCCTTCTGCCAATTACTAAAGTAGTGGGGGGAAAATGGATTTAGTCTCTGCTTTTTACAGATCAGTTGGCTTAGCAAAATCTAAACTCGTACACAGGCGCCTCACAACTCCTCTCATTAATGCGAGCAGGCGACAACAAAAAAATTTGCTCTACTTCCCCCCACCACCACCCCCCGTCCCCAATCTGCTTATCCTTTCTTGCTGACAACTGGAAATGGCTAGTCCTCCCATGGCAACCTTCCCTCTCCTGCCCCCTGGACTGCAGATGTAGCAGGATTTTGGGAGAAGCTGGCGTGCCAGGGCACAGCAATGGGCTGGCTGTCAGGTCCTGCGAGCACCCTAAAAAGAATAGACCTGACAAGCCATACCAGGGACTTCAGGTGAAGCTCTGAGGCCACAACACCCTCCTGCTAAATGGGGAGGTCGGCTCCTCTGCTCGCCTTTACCCTTCTCCTCCCCTTGCCACCCCCATCCTCCCAGCCCCGGAGCCACCCCACGCATCACACCTCCCTTCTCCATCCCACCTCCTCTTCTCCACTGGCTCTGGTCTCACCAGGTATCTCCGTGAGCCAAAGCAACTGATTCATCTGACCTACGTGACCCATTTCTGCAGCCACAAAAAAAGCCAAATCGTCACATCTTTCCCGACAGCAGCCAAACACACACACACACCCCCCCACCCACACACCCTTCCCGACTCCTGCCCACAGCCGCTTCAGCACACCCATCCGGCAGAAAACCACCCCTCCACCCCCAGGGGTTTTTCCTGCTGACCCTGTGCCGGGCCCTTCGAGAAAGCCAAAAAATGCCAAATTCTGCTGTTGGGGTTGGGGCAGTTCATTTACTGATGAACTCGGAGCAGCCCTTCGCAGGCATCTTGTACTCATTAAAATTATATTCTTCTTGTCTGTGTTTCTTTCCAGACTGAAGAAAAGGTTTGAACATAACCCTATCTTGGAATGAGTCCCGAATAAATTTCCATTTCCCAAAGGACAGGTTTTCTCCAAGGCAAGTAGTGGAAATTTGCAACAGTTTATTAAAAAGAGGCAGCTTTACCTCTGGCCAATATCATGTATTATCTGGATGTCATCAGAGGTCCTGGAAAGTAGCTTATTCCTAAAATGCCTGGAGGCTCTACAGCACATATGATGCTTAACAAACATTCCAAAACACACTAACTTACTTAACTTTCACTCAATAACATCAGCTTTCTGAATTTAAAAACAAACAAACACACACACCCCTACTTAAAATACTTTACCTCCTCATAATAACACATTTAGAAAACCCAAGTAAGTATTAAAAAACAAACCAATAGATGTGCACATACAATCCCTCCCTTACCTTTTCAAACCACTGCAGAGATGATGCTCTAACAGCCACCACTGTGTCTTGTGTTTGTTTTCCACCTTCAGTTACTATAGATATCCTTCCCTAGGAGCGTTTTTTTGACTGACAACATCCCCTAAGACTACCCAGACCCACAGGAGAAAAACACCGACTACAGAAGTTATCTAGCAACTACCAGCAAAATGTGGCAAGCAAACTCTGGCTGTTATTCCCCCCAGCCAAGCACTGGCAGAGGAGAAAATGAAAGTTTCTCTGCATGTTCTCCACGTGGAACACAGGAGCACCACCAGGCCACTGCAACACTGCTGCTGAAACAACAAAAATGCCCTGGCCGGTGAGGATCACAAACACTCTCGATGCATCCCTTGCTGGGATCTCCATCTCTAATGATGAAAAACTAATTCTCTGCCGTTGCAAGCCCAATTTAGCTGGCTTAAGAAATGCAATCAAGACACTTCTTACATAGGTGACACATCATGAGCAAAACGATGAATCGTTTTGTTGAAGAACACGATAACAAAGATCTTCAGCAAAACTGAAAAATAACCTCAAATTCATATACAATTCTATAAATTTTACAACTTTTTTTTTTTTTTTTAAATAAGGAAAAGGAAATTACTCCACAGTAGGGAGCTAGGTAGCTAAACCCATCATCCCAGCTCAAGAGCAAGTACATCGTCACCCTGGGTTTGAAGGAGACAGCTCCTTCTCCGAGCACCTCGGAGTAAGGTCGGGATAAACAGGGTGTTTTGTGCCTCCAGCTCCACGTGAGGTTGTGGGAATTAAGAGCGCTTGCAGTTATTTGCATGAGAGAAAGAACTGCCCAAGGGACAGCCAGGACCGACAAGAGGATGCCTGGCCTCCAGTATTTATGTTAACTATAACTGAAGACATCATGAGGCACTGTGTATACCGGGTACGGTTACTGATACCAGGCATTTTTCCACTTGAAGTACTCAGCACCATGAAAACAATTCATCCTGTGGAAATTATTCAGCATTTATGAAATGCTGTAGAAAGCGAAGGGGAAATCCAGTTAGTCATCTGTCAATCCTCCTGTTGTGAAAACATCGCAGATTTACAGACTCAGAAGCTGCCTTAAAAAAAAAAAAAAAAGGAATTGTACCATAAATTTCTTCGCTTTATGAATGAAAACAGTTCTCAGTAAACCTCATCTTAGGGATGATACCAGATTTTCTTATGAACGCCTCAGGATGAAGGACACGATCTCATGAAGAAACGGCAGTGTATTTCTGTACAAGGGTTTGCTATCCGGATATGATAATTTCTCGAAACCTCAAACAAAATACCACAGCATGCTAATCTGCTCTTTCACAGCAGGTAACCTCAGACGTCCTAGAACTCTACGGCGTGTTCATTCTTGCCTTGTTTAAAGGCTCTGACGAGCGCAGGGATCAGCCCAAGCCCTTCCTCCTGCTTACCAACCCCGTGCCTTTATTTCATGCTCTGGATTTCAGAAGTTATTCCGTTTTTTTCCAGGAGCATGCGCAGCATTCCTTAATCTGCCTGAGGTTTTATTTACTTTCTAAATAAAAATACCATTTAAAAAAAAAAAAAAGGTTGTTTTGAGAGGGATTTTAAATTGCACTGGAGTCAGGAAATTAACAATAAGTGCTCCCCAGGCAACTGGGCTCTGCCTGGCCGCCGGCACAGGAGACAGTACAGTCGCCCCTTTCACCACCAGCTTGAATGGCATCCTGCAGCCCAGCTTCACGCTGCAGCCCATCCCTCACCCCGCCGAGCCCACGGCTGCACCAGGAGCAAACCCGATTTGGGACTGCTGGATTCTCCTCATCCTTCTGCGAATGAAGGTCTGGCTCTTACCGCTGCGCCGGGCGGCGCTTACCATTTCCCCCTCTCCTTTCCACGGGTGAACCTTTGTCTTCCAGCGTGGCAGGAAGAAGAGGGAGAGGGCAGCTACGCAGTCGCTGGTGTACATCACGGAAACATGTTACGGAAGCAGAGGAGATCCGACTGACACTCATCCTTTCAGAGCAGGATTCTCGGTATCTCAAAACACTAAGTAATCGCTCGGTTAAATCTCTCACTACGACCAAGTCGGAAACCCCAGATTTCAGTACAGAAAACTGTAAAAATACGCCTCTTTAAGGGACTGATAGGAGGACTTTTCCAGAATGATATTATTCTGGCTCTTACAGCTCAAAAACAAAGCCCGTGCTTTCTGTAAAAAAGCAGCCTGAGAGCTGCTTTGGACAGGGGCAGGGAAGGCAGCGTTTATGTTTCTAGGCTCTAATCTAATTTCACGCCTTCCCCTTACTCTCACTACCCTGTCTTAAAAATTCATGTTTTATTAGATTCGCGAAACAGCTATAGCTCATAATGAGATAAGTCAGCTGATGCTGTCGATGGGGTGTTTTGTACCAAACACTAACGCTAATTATATAAGCCTTCCACCACACTTTGTTTGCTGAACTCACACGCTTAAGCTGCTTGCCGTATCACTGCAAACAGTTCATTAGCCACAAGTTTACGGGCCTGGGCGGCATTAACCTTTCCTCAAAACCATCCCAAGCTGAGAATGTGGACCTTGTGCTGCTAATTACAGGAGGCATCGCCAGACTCCCAGGCGATGACATGATGTTGGTGCCAACAAGAAGTAGGAGAGCCCCGCATCCCCTACCCTGCCACCCCTCCTCGAGCCCCAGCAGGGACAAGGACAGGCAGGTTCCCCCACCCTGTAAAAAGATGCTAAATTTTGTTCATAACTTGAAATGGGAAGGGCTCTGTGGTTTTAAACGCTGTCATTGCTCTCCTGCCTGCACGCATTTAAGGAGAGCCTCATGTTGGGTCTCAGCAACTGGGAGAGTTTATGGCCAAGTGCAGCCTGTGCCTCTTCAAACTGGGCTGTTCAAAACCAGGATTCCTGGATCAATCCAAAAATGATGCAGGCTGTCCACAGCCCCCAGTTTCAATACACTACACTGTAACCTCTCTTCACACACACTCTCTGTTCAGCAGGTTGGGCATAAATTTACACCATAGGCAGTTGAGTATGCTAATGCAATTTAAAAAGTAACATAAGGTCCTTATTTTGTCTTCAAATTGCTTTGCATGTGCAAAAAAAGGGACGATAGATGGGAAGTAAGTCTGTATTGAGGAACTGGTACAACATATTCACTTACTGTCCAAAAACACCAAAAAAAATAGCTTGTTAAAACTATCAAATGACAGACCCAAATACAAAACAATAGGCATTCCTGAGCGCAGAGTTGCTTTCAGAGAGTAGATAGGAGAAACACATTAAGAACAACAACAAAAAGACCAAAAAAAATCCCCCACGAACTGCATTTCAGAGCAAGGTTTCACCGATATGCTCTGTGGTTTCACTAACGTGAAGAACGCTCCCAAAATTATTCATAAAAGCAGAAGCAGCAATTACTCTTAAGCTCTCCAGACAATTATAGCGGGTCTGGAAGAAGTGAAAAATCTGCAAATTTAAACCCACCACGAAGATACTGAGTTCGAACAGATTTTGCCACATACACACCAGCCCGAAGGAATAAGCACGTGGGGACCAGAGAGTGAAGGACAAGGCACAGCAGAGCCAGGCCAGGCACGCTTTGTTAGAAGCGGGCAGCAGGGGAATTCACTTCGCTGATAATAAAAGAGAAGTATTTTAATCTCTTTCACGAGCATAATCACGGAAACAACCGAAAACCATGACGGACCAATTGACGGTTTGTTACTGGGAACAATGCTTTTTGTTTTCTGAAGCTTGCTTTCTCAGATCTTCTAAGTAAAGGGAGACACATCGCAGATTTGAAAGGCAAGGGAGCTGTTTAAAATTAATTTCAACTGCAGTTGCTGTAGCAAAGGAAGAAAACCCATCTTCTCGCATTCGGCCATTTGCTTCTAAGCGCTGTCTCACAGAAACACATTCTTCCCTGAGCCACCTCGGGTCCACACGAGTTTGGCCACAGCCTGAAGAGTAGTTTTGTTATTAGCATGCTTTAAACCCAGGAAGAGAGATACACTACCCTCTCAGCACACATTTCGAGAAACTACAATCCAGCTATTCTGTTGTGCGCAAACAGCTATTTTGTCTTTTAAGATCAAAACACAAGCAAACAAATAAACAGAAGGCGCTCCAACTGGAAAGATATTTTTGATGGGAGGAAAAGACTTTGCTAACCAACTATTAGAGGATGCCAAACTGTCTAACACTCAGTTCTAGTACAATACAATAAAATGGTAACTTAAGATTTATATACATGCACTTTCCTTACTGATTTTAACTAGTTCAGCATATCTCATCTGCAAAGGTTTACCCCGTACCATTCCAACAACATCCATTCTCCGGGTAGGGCTGTCAAAAACATCCTATATATCCTCGAGGGACGTATCCATAATCGAAAATGCGTGTGGGAGAGATGTGCTCGTTCAGCAAACGCCAGCCCCACTGGGCGCTGGTGCGTGAACTCTCACAGGTCAAACAATTCCCATAGTCCTGTCCCACAAGACATGGGGCATTTCCCCAGCACCACTGAGCCCAGGAGCAACCTTGAGGCCCACGGACTGCTTATTAAGAAGGCAGCACACCACAATAGCTCGTAGCGGCGCTACGGCAGCGCTAACCCAACCTGCACCTCTGCAGAATAAATCAGCAGAGTGCAAACGCTCTCAGTCACGCTTCAAACACACCACAGATCACCCATTTCAACTTCTGGTGCAAGGTGATCAATACGAACCTCCTAAAAAAAAAAAAAAAAATTCCTCCTGAAAAGCACCGGTGGTTTTTTGCAGTTCCCTATTTATCGTTTCACATTCCTTTAAAAAAGATTTGCTCGTGGTTTTCTTGACAAATAACAACATAGTCATAAATTGCAAGATTATAACAGAGTTTATGGACTGAGACCTGCCAGGATATTTATTGTGCTGCTGCACGGGGGAGGCGGTTTCCTTTTTTTATATGCCCTTGTGGGAACGAAGTCAGAAGCGCATCCCAATGCTAAACTGAGGACAATCCACCCCGTGGAGAGCAGCAAGAACGATGCAAGGGCACCGCTGAAAATGCATTACTCAATTCTGCAGGATTAGGGTGCCATGACTCAGCCCCACCGATGCCAACAGGCTGTGGCTGCTGCCTTGCTCACGTTCTACAAGGAATTTGCAAGCCTGTGACACAAAACTGACCTTTTTCAGAGCATTTTAAGGCACCCCGTTGTGGCTGAGAACGCCCAAAATTTTGTAGGACTCAAAACTTATAAGGTGTTTTCCAAAGTAAGGACAGTGTGAAAATATCCCTTCACAGAATTTAAGACGATAATGGCATTACATGAGAAAAAGAAACAGGAATGACTGTAGGAATGCCTATTCCCTAATTATTTTTTTAATGATTTCACAGATATTTTTTTTAAAACATATTAAAGCTCTACATACGCTTTTCTAGTTGCCCTTACAAGCCCAAATCCAATACTTTTTGCTTGCTCTTTTCCTGTTTTCAATTCCTCTCAGTCTCAGAGAAAGTTTAACATTTCGCATGTCCAGGTAAGAACCTTATTTATTTGGTTTCTATTTTCTTTTCCCCTCAGAAATAGGTTTGCAATGTATAAATGCAAAAACTTGGAGCATGATCAGCAGCCTTTTGACCTCAGGTATCCTTCACTCCAGAAAGACTTAGGACACCCAGGATGGAAGGTTCAATTACAGAGTATTAATTTAGCTCAAGCATTTGGTATCAGTATTTTTCACGCAAGCATTTGTACAGTGCTCCCGATGGCTCACTCTTTCCAAAATAATCCCATCGAAGAGAAAAAGTCAAGAATCAGAATGACGTGACTCTACCAAGAGAGGCATTTATCGCAAAGTACAAATTAAAAGCTCCAAAGATCACAGGAACCCGATGCATTTTAGCATAGGAAAAGACACAGTAATGGTTAGCTGGCTACCTTCTGTTTCTCTGCCATCCCCATTATTAAAGCAGGGAACAAAACCTTTTATAGAGGAGTACCTAATGATCACTAAATATACCTTTAGTCTTTAATTTAAGTGAAAACTCTGACTAAGTGCATAGAATTAGCTGAAAATAGCAATACAGCTGGCCACCTTTGGCAGATTCACAACCAGTACGCTTCATCTTTTTGTAGCCACTTCCTTTTGACTGCACCACCTCCATTTAGCTGCCAAGTTGGAAAGAAGAGTAAATGCTGTGCTTCTTTTCAGAGACCGAGAGGAATTAATTCTTTGTATTCTAAGATGAAAAGGCCTCCATTCGAAAGTGTACAGGGGTTTAGCCCCTTAAATCTATGCATTATTTGCTGAAGGAACTCTTTAGACTGAATTTACAGGGTAAGACACCACACAAAATTTCCTCCAAGACACACCTGCACTCAAACTTACATATACATTTCATTGCATCAGGAGAAACAAAAAGCCAATGAACAATGTGCAATTTTTATTTTTTTTAAAATACAGCTATTACAGTGAATCATATTTTTCTTTTAAACATTCTTTCTTTAAATCAAAGTAGGGGTGCTAGAGAAGCCATCGTAACACAGCTTTTTTCACCCAAATCTGATTTTACAAATGCTACATCCATGAGCTGCTAGGCTCTGAGGTCTTCCAAGTACAAGCCCTGCAGGGATGGTACCCACCCCTCCTGTCAGTAAGGTAGCAGACACTCAACAGCAGTAGGTGACAACAGGAAGTTTTGTTAGGAGAAGGGTATCACAGAAAGAAACATCCCAACGAGCTATCAATTTCACCACTAGAAAGTCAACACAAACAGTAATGCACACACCAAACACCAATATAACTTTTCCTGCAGTTGACCAGTTTTGGCAATTTCTTCTGCTCTCTTTTTTTGCCCCTGTTCTTTCTCTCAGCACTTCCACAAATGAAAAGTCACATATAACCTATTTAGCAAAAAATAAGAAATTAGCCATCTTTACCCTCTACCAACTCACGATGCACATGGTTCAAAAATCAAAACCTCTTCCAAAGGAACCCGCAACCAATTTTAAGACATTCATCAGGTCTGTCAAGTGAAGCATGTAAATAGTCATCTCCTTTCATTAACACAGGGAGGGACAGAAAAACGTAATAAATATTTTGCAAAACATAATTATAGGAAAACCACCAGGGCTGACAGTACGGCCCAGCTCAGTCTGGTCCATCAACCCGAGAGCCTTTAGTCAGCGAGAAGAAGGGTGAAGTTTCTGTGGTTCAGGTGTCGCTGCCGCTGCGTCTCCTATGGAAAGCTGACGCACAGACACCAGTCGCCGTAGCCTGGCAGAGCAAGGAAGTGGGTTAGAGCATGAGCAGCTCCGGGGCTGGAGCCCCAACGCAAGTTATTTCTGGCAGTTGTGCCCAGGAGAAATTAATGATGCAGTCACACTTTCCTGCAGACTCGGAAAGGAGAAGCCGATCAAATGCTGCTCCAAATTCACAGTAAAAAATCATCCTGCCTTTAAGTGACGCAAAACCAAGTAAACAAGTTTTGCCAACCCATGCCACTCAGAACATCTCACCACACGGCACGTGGTGGCATCCTTCTTAAAGCCTCTATCCTCCCCATTGCAGAGCCAGGAAACGGAAATATTCATGGCTGCTATTTTTCCGAGACAGAGGCTTGCACCTCAGACACAGTCAGGACCAACTTTAACTCCATATGGCTGCTGTAAGCAACACAAGGTTTGGCATCCCTACCACAGGAAATCACAGATAATACAACACA
This sequence comes from Tringa tobata, assembly GCA_033628505.1. Taxonomy (NCBI): domain Eukaryota; kingdom Metazoa; phylum Chordata; class Aves; order Charadriiformes; family Scolopacidae; genus Tringa; species Tringa tobata. Next base: position 8,502,240 of record JAHREE010000131.1, read on the forward strand.
CACTCTCAAATTCTCTATTTAGTGATCCATTAATTGATAACATACTCACAACTATGTATACATAATTTCTTACTGGTCGTAGAAACATTGATCCGATTCTGCACCAACGACTCACTATTTTGTCCAGAGAACAAACAAGCCAGTCCTCAACCCCACTATCCCCTTCAGCCTCAAGATGCACAATCTCAAATTTACACAATTTTAAAACAATATTTCCTGATTAATTGAACCTACGTGAAGTCACAGCTTTAGCAAATCGATTTTTTCATAATTACTAGAAGATGTGTTGGAGTATTGCAGAACTGTTTATCATGCCAAACATGTAGAAAGAAAAATGCTAAAAGATATTAGACCATTTTGTCTCCTCCTCTGGCCTGAAAAGGCAAATCTGAGAAAGGAAGTAATACAAGAAGAAGGAAAGAAAATCCATTTGAAATTTGTTTTTTAAAAAAAGAACAACAACTGATTTAGCATCTTCCTTACAAGACAGCAACGTACTTTCCGGCCATAATCATGTCCAGCTTCACTCCACACATCATCCAACATTCACTGAAACCACTTCTGGTGCAGAAATGCATTGATTATAAAGCTGCACGTGACTTGCACCACATAATACACAGGCATCTCTTTTAGGCTACACAGCTCTTCTGGCACACTGTCCAACAGCAGAACCACTGCAGACCGAGAGACACACTCTACTTGCTGGTCCTCACGTCACTACCACGTATCTTTTATTGTAGCTGTAAGAAACAAGGTGGAGAAAACTAGAAAACCAGACTTCAAGCTAAAAAGCTGGGCAACAGGGTAAGATTTAACATACTATACACTGAAGAAAGCGTTTCACCCTACTCTTTGATACCTAGCTACCTATCTATCTACCTATCAAGGAAAAAAGCACAGCCAAGCAACAAGGCTATGCAAACATTTCCAGGTTCTAAAAAGATCGAGCCAGTCAAGCTTCCCCCTTGTGGTTTGCATGTCGTCATCAGCATTGCTTCGTGTTTGTATAGCCTTACAGCTCAAATATGTTTTATATGTCTTTGGAGGACGAGTGCACATATTTATGAGTTACAGTGATTGCTTCTTCGTGAGCAGTGCACAGACATGTGCAAAACAGAGGTTCCCAAGACTGTAATCCCGGCTCCAACTAGAACGCTGTAAGAGACAGAGAGAGGCAGGAAACCAAACTAACATACACTGGTACTGACACGTTTTATTAGGAAGGAGCATATATAAATTAAACAATATCACAACAGCACAGCCCCAACAAATCCCCCCTGCTACAACTGATTCTTAAACAGCAACACTACACCATACCAAGATAAATTATCTAATCTTGTATATTTATTTAGTATCCTTCACCTTAAAAGGTCACACAATATGATTTTATTTTTGTGAGTACGCATATATATCACTCAGCTGCCCTTTCCATTCTCATTCTTCCCTTTCCCCCCATCTTCCTCCCCAGGTTACGTCACAGCATTGGGTATACTAACCGGTACAGGGGACTGAAAGTAAAGAATCCCATGAGGAGGAATATACTCAGCAGAGATCCATTAAAATTCAATTGCCAGTTTCCACCAGATGAAGATCTCGCCTCACAGTTAACTGAAATTTGAGTGGGACTAAGATAGAAAGGTGCACCGAAAGTACAATGGAGCAGGAATATTGCAATACCTGTGCTTCCTGCTGCTTCCCTACGCTTCCATACCAGGAAACCACAGGCATCACTTTCAAACACGGACACAGAGTTCCAAGTTCAAGGGCATCTTTGGAATGCGTGTGGACATTCTGTTTCTAGCCAAGACCAGGTCAAGCCCATACAACATCTGTGGGTCTATCCTTAGTCTACTACAATGTTTGTTTCTAATGGAAAGTTTGGTTTTGTAAACGGTCCATTTCCAGGTGTCTCAGTTTCTCAGCACAAATGAATAGAGGCGACAAGAGCATTTGCTAGAACAATCACAATATTTAGCCCAAAACCAAGCTGTCTTCCTCAAGATGCTGTCAGACATGAAGGTAGAAGGGAAGTTTCTCCATTCAACTACGGCCCCCTTTTCTACTTAATACCTGTGACCTAGAAAAACTAGTGCTAAAAATTTCTAAGACTAGCCCAGCACCTCTCCCTCAGCCACCAGCCCAAAGGAAGTGAAAAGCAGCAGCAAACCGCCCACCTGGCGAGGGTAAAGCAATCACCATCAGCAGTGAGAACATCTTTCCACAGATCCTGGAACCCTTTGTCTTCATTGCTGATGTTTTTCTCCCTCTGATCCCAAAAGAGACTAAATAAATTAGATTTTAACTTGCATCTACACGTAGTTCAAATTAAAATTTTAAAAATGGTTATTTCCCCATTTATTTCAGAAGCTGCCTATAAACAGCTCCTCTATTTATATAGTCCTAAAAGCAGGAGAGCTGTAAGACCAGACGAAAGCTGAACTTGCGTTCACAAACTCAGAAATAAAGCCAGATGTCAGATACCAAAAATCAGACACCCACGCCAGCCCCCAACCCTTCACAACATATTGATTTTTTTAAAAAATTAAAATAATAATTTTACCATGCTATTCGCAAGCTCCACACTTAAATGCAAAGCCTCATCTGCTCAGATACCCCTCCTTCCCTCTGATGTCATGTGCAATATAAACCCTATAGCTGACAGGGAGTTTGACAGAGCCTCTGACCTGACCCACTCAGCTCTGCTGAGACCCGAGGAGGGATGGAGAGGATGAGGGAACCGTAGAACCTGGCGTGCTCTGGAAGCAGCAGAGACAGCACTACAGAGAAACTCGTTTCTCAGCTTGGCCCCGCTCTCGTTTAACTCAAACAGATTTAGAGAAAAAGCTACATTACCACAGTTGCTTCTGAGCCAACATTTACTCTGGCAGGCTATCATCAGAGCTATTGAAGTTTTTCTCTCTCTTTTTATCCTACTGAAGTGTTATAATAGGAGCAATAATACATTTACGTTTCCTTTATTCTTCCTTAGCACACAGTTCAAAATTCTATAAATGACACTGAAGTACATAGCAGAGGCGTTTTGGCTGTACTACTTACATCCTCCAGGCACTAAACCTCTCCTCTGTAGGCTAGGGCAAGGACTAATCCTGCCACCTGATACCAGCTATTGACATTTTGATTAAACAGTGCTGCCTACAGAATGGAAAGGATTGTCCCCAAAATATTTACATGAATCTGAGACACATAGATAGCTTCAGGATCAGTAAGAGATCACAAATTATGCTGTGAAATGCACACATTTTCATACCGAGTAAGTGTCAGCTGTAGCAACCACCTTGGAACCAACGGGTGACCCAGAAGAGCTTCGTGAGTCCTGGCAGCCAGTGTAAAATAGCAGTAACGCACTGAAATGCATCAACTACAGCGCTGAGAATTCCCAAAGTCTCTTCCAAAAGCCTAGAGAATAATTTTTGCACTGAAACCACAGAAGAGGATTTCTGTGGAAAGATGAGCGCAGAAGATGAAAGAGGGGAGAAAGAGCAGAGAGGCAGAAGGAAAGATACAACTTATTATTTTGAAGAATCAAGTGTTTAACGTGTTTGGTTTCCACAGCCCTGACGACAAGGCATGCAGCGATGGTTACTGCCTATTCCTGTCCTACAAATGAAACTACTAATGAGATGTCCTATGATGAGGTAAAATGAGATGAGATTGCCCAGCAATCTAATCCAGTTGGGATCCCATAATCCCATATTATTGTTACTAATTGTTTCTATTATTGTTACTACACAGTTCGAAGTACACATGTATGGCAGAAGAGTAACAAGAATATGAGGGACTGAGAAAGAAGGGTAAAAGCCACCTAAAGTAACATGGATAAAGGAAAAAGACAGACAGGAACAACCTTACAGCAGCTACCTCCAAGAAAAGCCTCTCCCATTATCAACCTGCAGGAGCTTTCTCAAATGACTAGAAATCTCATGCTGCCTCACATGGGTCACATATATAAATACACACACAAACACACATATATATACACACACATATACCCATACATGTACTCCATTGGCAACAGAAATAAGGAAAAGGAGAGGCTGACCAGAGAAGACACATCCTTTCCAGCACAGCTAACTCCAAATTTATGCTGCTCAACCGAAAGATGCTATGCAATCATCATGACCAACACATGGCAATTACACAAGTGGCTGATGAGTGGTGTTAACCAAGAGCACTTGACTGCATTCTGGCAAGCCAGTAGACGATCAACATCCACCACATGTAAGCCACTGGCTCGTACATAAAGGAATCTCAGATTAAAACCAACAAAGAAATGATCGCTGAGATGTGGAGTAAATCAACTGACTGTTTACCACAAAAAACCATGCTATTTTCTAGTGTCCCTGAAGATGTTGCCTGCATCATTTCCAAACATTTTCTTATTGTAGTCAAAATGAAGACAGATGATTTAAGAGTTGACAATCTCTTCCCCTTACTGTTGGGAGAGTCATAACAGAACCAGCCCCCACCTTTCTGCACCCAACTGCAAGAACAGTTTTGTAAAACCCTGCAACTTGCCGACTGACTACACATCACCCAAAATACAACATGGCTATCGAGTGTTTCAAACCTCTCTGCAGGCACTAGTATTGATACCAGGACAAATCTTGCCAATTCTTCCTGCAAAATGCTGCGGAGACACAAATATTCCACAGAGCTAAAACACTTTGTGAAAAACTCACTCTTTTCTTTCCCCATTACTGCAATATTCTTTCATTCTACATTTATGAATCCCATCAGAATATTTCATAGAGATCATTTTTGTAACTACTGTGTTGGCTCGGTCACTTCCATCTTTGCATTTCTTGACTGATTCCCTTTTCTCTGGCGTTTCACATTTTAAAGCCCTCTACAACCTATCTCCATCTCTCTTGGCATTGCATGAATGATCCAGGTACTGAATTGCACCTCTGATTACTGCCTATTTTTCAAACCATAAAACAAGCAAGTGGGCCCAATTAGCTTTATTCCTTTTTTAAGCTACATCAACTCTACTCCTAAATTTTCATCTTTGCTGAAAAGAGAAGAGGGGTAAGGTAGCAGATCTTCTTAAGGTACATTTATACTGCACCCTAAGTAGCAATGTGGAGCCCAGGTTTACCAGCTCTCCATGGCACTTCATACCAAAACATATTAGTACAAAAAAAAAAAAAAAAAGAGTAAAATGACATTTCTGTAGTTCTGAGATTGCAAATCAAACTGGTTTTCCTGCAACAATTCTAAGATTCAGACTTATTGAACATTTAAATGAGCATGAGTCTATCATGAACCATCATCTGTATGGAAAGATGATATATTACTGCATTTTTAAAAATGGACTGTATCCAAAGGGATCCTTGTATCCAGATAAGGAACTAGGTACAGAATTATATTTAAGATTTCTAACAACTCATGTTCTTGATACAGACATGGCCTTACTCATACCTGTACCAAAGCAGTACCTACAGGTAATTTCTGCAGAAGGTGGAAGTTGTACAATGCTGAGAATAAAACGGCTAATAAAATTTAGCTTTGCCAATGCATTAAGAACCTGATACTCATAGATTTAGTGAGCTGACATATTTCACGCAGGTTTAACTGTTGGGTAGTACAGTGCTATTTTTACATAGGCACTCTTTTGACTAAGACTACCTTTTTGCTGAAATTGAGAGTCCCAGCTGTACCAACTAATGAGGTGCACAGGTGCAAAGCACTATTCTCATTACAATTAAATAACTACAGGACCACCATAGTAAAAATTTACAAATCCAAAAGTAAACTAAGAAAATCACAAAGTTGAAGCATTTACTTGCCACTTACTAACTCAACCAACAAGAGAAAAAGGTTGTATTTAAGACCCATTTGCAGACAAGAGCTGCTGAATTCTGGGCTGGGCACTGTGTTCCCCCACATTCATCGTGGCACCACAGCCCAGCTTCAGGGCTACTGCCCTGAAAAATTAAGGGGCGGAAGAAAAAAAAAAAAAAAAGAAAAAAGAAGACCAAAAAAAAGGGAAGTCTTAATTAATGCTGTGATACAGATATCAACCTGACCAAGGTAGAACTGTAAGAACCAAAAAGGGAATAATACCGGTAATCTATCACTTATTTTCCCTCATGGTTAACTAAGAGGGAAAAAAAAAGCTTCTGTCCTATTAGCTATTTACTTTTCAGCTCCTGTTCCCCAATGCTCTAAAACTGTATTTTGTTTTAAAACAACTTTCCTGGATTTGCAGGAAGGTACTTCCCTTCTGCAGAATGCTCTTACTCACAAAAGGAAAAAATATTTCTCACAATACTTGACCTTAGTCTAATAGAAAGACAGTTTATTCTGCAAAAATTAAAACCTCATACCATAATGCATAGAAATGCATTAGCTTGCATCCATGACAAGAAAGAAAACTGGACAGATGAAAGGGAAAAGAAGGGAATTTCTATTCCTTTAAACACTATTTGCCAAAACTCCAAACTATGCTCAGTTCCTGATGAAATTTTTCTGCATGATCTCATCCTTATTGCATTTGGGTTTGGAAGAGGCTCATTCAATAAAAAAAAAAAAAAAATCACATTTTGTCAGTCAATAGTAACTTTAGTTACTAATTTTTATTTTTTTTTAACTCCTGACCTGGGACAGTTTTTGCCTCGCCTGCATGTGCAACATAGTCTGAGCGCTCACGAGACAAGCTCCCACACCTGTAGGAAGTGGAGAATTTAGGCTAAAAATTCTGACTGACATTTAACTTAACACAGTAATACTTCTCTGGGGGAGGGGAGTTTCCTATAGCTGCATTAATTCAGGCTAAAAATACCCATGCTGACATGCTGTCATGTGAGAATCTCTTTGATTCCAAGAGTTTATTCAGAGCCTTCGTGTTACTTTGAACTTTTTTGTTGTTTAATATGATCATCGCTCCATTTGTCATCATATGACAAGAGCAGACAATTACACAAGCTGAAGATATGTCTGCCAGTCATAGCATGCCATCTTGCTGCTGTCAAGCAAAGAGATGTGCCTCTACACACCTCTAGATTGAGTTCATTAAACCAGCCTGCAGGATATCCCTCGGTAATGACACAGATGAAAGACCAAATTAAAATTGCTTAATTCAGATACACAATCTCTAGCATTTTCCACCTTGCAGTCTAACTGGTTAAGCTGCATGTTTGAATAAGCCATCCTAGCACAGAAGCAGCCCTAATTCTTCACTTCCATCACTTTTAATTAAAACATCTGAAAGATTGTCAGAGTTTGTTTTGTACTTCCCTCAGCCTTGAACGTCAGCTAAGCTATTTCAAAGAAAAGCAGACTGGGCAACCACATATTAACGTGCCTTCTGTCAACCGAAGCACGGAAAGCAGCAGCTCTCTCTCTCCTACATTAAAATTGCCACAGGAAGAGGGGAGCACACCGGTGGTGGTGGGTATCCAGCAGAAAGCCATGTCTCACCTCAGAGAGCGTGCATCAGCGTTATCAGCGCTCACTACTGCTTTCCCAAGGCCAGTTCGTTGCCTCCAAAGCCTCAGTGCTTCGTTAGTGACACCACGTTACCTCCATGTTCCTCATCCCAAATCCAACTTCCCAGTACAGTGTTTCGATATACTATTTTTAACCATGTCCTTCTTTATTTTTTTTCGTTTCCTAATATTAAATATGAAGCTCATGCCACATAATTGTCCGTCTCTCATACAAATAGGACAGAAGTATGCTCAAAAAGCAAACATCCCGCAATTTTGCATTAATGCTGTAAGAAGTCTACAGGGAAGTAGCACCTACCTTAATTAGTAGATTGAGCCATGTTTTCAAACAAAGCCTAATTAAAATAAGCTCTTCTGACTCTCCATCAAGAGCCAATTCACCAGCAAGGGGACAATTGCTTAACGCAGCCTCCTCTGATGAAATAGGTTCCCGATACTGGCACAGCAGCCATCAGCGTTAACACCAACAAGAGTATTTCCAAAGCCAGGGCATTTACAAGTCTAAATATAAACCTGGAATCCCAATTTCCATTACTTCCTCATTAGTGATTTAACATACTGGAGTGGGGGGAGAAATCTTAATAAATAACAATAATAAAAATGCTTCTTATACCTCAAACATTGCTACTGCATTTTTCAGGACAGCTAAATGTATCCAAGGCTATATTGTAACTACTAAACTGTTTTCTCTACCAACGCAATTTGGCACTGCACCAGCAACCCAAAGGGCAACAGGAAACCACAAAGTTGACTTGGCTCAAAATTCGGGTTTTTCTAAAGCCTGGTTATACAACAATGCTTTTTTTAAAAAAAAAAAAATTATTATACTGTAGATAATTTTGATTCATTTTTAAAATTTTCCCATGAAGCAGCTCTAAGCTTAAACTCAAGGGTCAGCCAAGCCTCACAGCAGAAGTAAGGATGCTGCTGAGGGCAGGGATGCAGGAGCAGCAGCCACCTCTGGGACAGGCTATGCAGGCAGCTAAGCAGCCCCGGGAGAAGGGGAAAAAGACATCTTCCTTTTCTGCTCCTTCCACCTCCTGGATTTAATCGTCATTTCTTTGTTTCTGCCACCCCAACCTACAGAAGAGCAGACAGCCATAGGAAAAATAATGCCGATGGAGACCTCAGGAGGTAGGCTCGCCTGCCCCCCAACCCCCTCAGGGAGCACTCCTGGCATCTGGGACAGAATTTGGCCTCTTATTAGGGTTCCCAGAAGAACAGAGGCATTGTCCCCGCTCAACTTCAGGCTGCTCTGTGGGGGCGAAAGGGAGCAGGAGCTGTGTGCCCCCAGGAACGTCTCACAAAAGCAGGTTACCACCACTGGGGCATTAGCGTAGCAGCCTGTTCACCCCACCATGTGCACACCCAAACCAGCAGCTTCCCAGCTCAGCCTCACCTGAGCAGACACCTCCAAAGGCTGCTCTAAACTGCACCACGCTCCCAAAATACAAACACCCCATGATGCTCTCAGGACACTTCATCTCCACCCATGCAAAGCCAGGCTACCGCACGCAAGGCCAAGCACAGCGCTGTTAAAAAACAGACAGACCTCTTGCCAAGGAGGTTTTGTTATTTCTTAAAACTACCTCCCTCAAAAACATTCAACCCATTTCCATCTCTGTCACAAGGAAAGGGCTCTGCTGCAGTTTCAAGCCCGTCATCTTTCTTCCCCCAATTTATAGACCGGAGGGACGTACCCAGCACTGGCGTCTCAGCTCCTCCAGGTCCTTGCTGCCCTGGTGGTGCCCACTCAGCACCCCCGAAGCAGCCCTCCCACACCATTCCCAGCCCTGCAGCAAACAAATAATAATAAAACAGCAACAGAGACTCCACGGGAAATAAACGGTTGCGCTTACGGCGACTGTGAACGAGGTGCGGGAAAGGGAGGGACAGGGGGGCACCGGCTGCCAGATGGGGATTTCTTTCATTGCCTGCTGCTTTTCTAGCTAAAAAAGGGCCGGCAGAGGAAGCGCTGCAAGCAACTTGCTCCCTGGAACAGCAGGAGAGGAGGAGGTTGGTCACGTTCGGAGCCCGGGCCTACAGATTATAATAGAGGTGGACGAGAGCAGCGACAAGCGTGGGGAGGAGGTGAATCCTTCTCTCCCATCCGGCTGGGTTACATACAGCAGCTCCCATGCCTCAGCGAAGCAGCGATGCTGGAAACGAAGCCCAACTCCCTGCCTTCCCACTTCACCTGGCAGGACGCAAGAGCATCCTCGTCACGCATCGCACCCGGAGAAGCGCTGCTTTAGCCCCAGGCCAAGGGTTTAGCCAACGGACACAGGCAGTCGGGCACCGAGCTGAGCACCGCTTGCCCCAGCATAGGAATCCGCCCGCGTTACGGCACAATTCTGAGCTCAAGCGAGAACACAGCTTTGCCCGGGCCGCGACGACCAGCCAGAATAAATCTCATCATCTGATTTGTATACGCCTGCGCCGAAGCTATCCTACACTCGCGTTGTTCAACTCATCCCATGCCTGCCCGCGAGCACGCTTCCCCCCAGCCCTGCCTCCCTACAAACCAAGCTCGGCCCCTGGGGTGACAGCACAGGGAAGGGAAGGGAAGGGAAGGGAAGGGAAGGGAAGGGAAGGGAAGGCTGAACCTGAACCTTTCGGCAGCAGCCGACACCGATTTAGCCCATTTCGTTTCCAAACGCAAGAGACCCGTCTCCGATATACGGACAACAAAATCCCCGCCAGCCCCATTCTTGCGTTCAATTTGCATAACAGATCACTCTACAGCATTAGCAAAATTCCACGCTGCAAGCACATTTAATAAAATGGTAGCGACGACAGCTTAAACAGCGCATTAGTTAAAATTCCTGCGATGCCTATTATCGGTGGGGTTACATGATACGGGGAAGGGTGGCGTGCCCTAATGAAACCTCGCGCAGGCAGCCAACAGACTGCAACAAAGACTGGAAGATCACATGAACGCTCCCAGTGAAAAACGTTTTAAAACCTGACACCCCCCCCTTCTTACCCCCCCCAAAAAAGCCAGCCTGGCATCATGTGAGCAAAAGCCCTACTCCGTGTCACATTCCTGGAGCCTCAAGCCAAGGAAAGGAGAATTGGTAGAGGAACTGTGTGCTCAGCCCCACCACGGAGGCATGCTTTGCATTCTTAAGCAGCACCCTCTGAAACCAATCATCGTTAGTCTCTAATTGGCTGGAAGGAAACTCGTTCAAGCCTTGACAGCCAAAAGAAGTACTCTGACTCCTGGTGACCATAGGAGACTGTTAACGCAACTCCTCCAGTTGACAGTTAAGGGGGAGGGGGGAATATGCATTAAAGCTGTGCAATTTTTTAATTGTGACTGCTTAAGATAATCAAAGTCCTAGCAAAAAAGATGCAGAAGACAGGAGGAGCACTGAATTACTCACAACAGAGGCAGGTAGAGTGCAGCAATTCAGATGCACGGATTTACACGAGTCAGGGCAAAGGCTGTTAGAAGAGGGGACTAAACTGAAGAGGATCCTTAAACCATCTTACTCCTAAAATATTTTGCTCGAAGGCAAAACACGCACCACGTATTTTAAAGCATTAAGACACTAATTCTGTAAACAATAATGCCTCCAGCATGCACACCGCACGCTGGAATGGATTCCTCAACTTGGCCTCATCACTTATGCATCTGATGAAACAAACACTGACAGCTTTTTTGCATTTGTAAAGGCCCCACAGCAGCTGTGGTGATCCCACCATAGAGCAATGAATTAAGCCTGAAACCCAGCTGGGTCTGCACAGAAGCCTTTTTTGCACAATACAGCAAGACTATCATTGTTAACCTAGGCATTATTGTAAAATATTCCGCATTACATTAAGAACGGAGATAGAGATGCCCTGGAAAATTAGCTGTAATAGGCAATTTATAACATTTTAAAATGCGGATACCACATTGATTGCTAATTGACAACAGATTTCATAGTTTCATTTACACACAACCACAGTGAATCAGGTAATTACAGAATATTGCTTAAGTAGGAAACAAGGCAAAATTAAGGAATAATCCACATTAAAGTTACAAAACGTATTACAAACTTATATAAAATGAATGTATAAACAGCTAAAATTTAAAATAGCTTCAAAAATTATTGATCTTGAGATCAGAGGGAATTTGAGACAGACTCTTAGAGGAAATGGACGTACGGATGCTTTCACCCTAATACCACTCTCAGAGTTTCTTTTGGGACCAAAGCAAGCAGGTTAATTCATTAAATAGTAATATTTGGCCAGGTAGTAATCCTATTATTTTTCTACTTTACAGTACATAAATACGTACTGAAAAAAGTCAGGAATGACTTGGGAAAAGTAATTTGAAAGTAATTAATTGAAAAATAGTTTACATAGACAGAATATATTGGTTCAGAACTGAAACTCTATTCTTCCACTGCATTTAACACCATATTTAAAACACAGGCCAGAGAAATCCAAATGAAGTTGTCTACTTTATAAAATAGGCTATTCAGCTCATCTTGCTTAGTTACTAAGAACACTTCTTTAAGACTGAACCATAAAACCTTGTATTTTTCCAGGAATGCACAGGGACATGCAAAAAAAAAAGCAACTAAGTTGTTTAAAACACTTAGAAGAACTAAGGTGCTACCTATCCCACTGAAACAAAAAAAAAAAATTAAGCCTGTCCTCACAACTTCTCAGTGTGAGGAAACCGTTTCTCGGGGTACCACAACAGAAATATGCTTTCTGATTTCAAGTAGTACATAGGCAGATACTGCGCTTGGTTTGTCTTCCCCCCATTTCTCCTTCATCTAGAGGATTACTCAGCTAAGTATGTAGACATCTTCACACTCGCTTCCAAAGTAAAGGTACCAAAAGGGCAGTGGAGAGCACTGATGAAGCAGAAGGAGGAAAACAAAGTCACGAGGAGCAATTTGGAAATAAGCAGCTCGCTTACAGGTAGGAGTATGGTTAGCAGAAATAGCAAGATGAAAAATATCTTCCATTTACCATTTTTGAAACCCACCCGTTTCTCCACAATGCAGAACTCGTCTAGCCAGAGAAACTGAAGTCTTAGTAACAGAAACCAAAATTACAGGCAGCAACAAGAAAAAAACTAATTCCTTTTATTTATGGCGTTGCCTCTGTTCCCAGGTCTTTTTTATTTCCAGCAGGAGAACAAGGAGGGGAAGAAAAAAAAAAAAGGGGGGGGGGGTGTATTAGGAAGAAAATGAACTTCAGACTCTGTGCCACATTTGGCCAAAATGAAGTAAGATCCAATTGGCAGCTTTTGAATATATAACCCTCCAAAGGCAAGCTGTCAGCTCAATAACAGTTGAAGGAAATAAATGGACAACTCTGTACTGTTCTGAAACTCTTGTGTAACAAAGTTACAATTTCATCCTGGAAGATGGCCAAAAAACATCAATCAATGAGCAAGCAACCTTGTATCTTTTTTATCACAACACTAATAGTCATCCAAAGGTAGGTTGTTTATTAAACCCTAGTGGTATTTGTGTTGGTCCTCCGCACCAGAAAATTAAACTGACGATAATAACAAGGAGACTTGCTGTGCTGAGAAAACGTGGGCAGAGGTACTTTTCAGAAGTGACAATCAAGCAGCTCTTCAACCTAGTCCAGGAAGAGCCAGACACACAAATCTTCTACGGAAAGAACAGTGAGATTACCAAACTTGCTAACACCGAAGAGCTGAGAAAGTTTACTTAGACAGGCATTAGACAAGCCAGGCACTGGAAAATATCATTAGATGAGGCTGTAGAGCATTACATTGCTCCAGAGGACCTTCTCAAGCTGCAGCATGAACCAAGTATAAAATACATGAACGCACAAAGAACAACTAAAGTTTTGTTATGGGTAACCCTGAGAGATGATACTTGCACCTTCAAGAACCTAAGGGTTGTGTCATTGTGGAAATATTCTTCGTTCCTCTCTAGGAACTTCCCGCACAACCAACTAACCCAATTTAAAAAAAAAAAAAAAAAAAAAAAAAAGCCATGCAAATGACAGCAACCTGGGCGATGCAGATTTAAAACCCCATTTTTGACAGTTTTATATTCTCTTATCTATGGCAGGATTAGGAGCCCTGATAACCAGTTCCCTGTAACTGAGATTTCCCTTACTAGATGATGTCCTAGTTTCTAAGCTGAACAGTAGGTCAGTCAGCCAGTTTTAGACATGTTCTTCTGCCTCAAATAATGCCAGCTATTCAATCTTCTTTCTTACATACTTAAAAATTTATCAGATATTACTTCTTGTTTCAAAGGGCTGCCTCAAGACATCACCTATTATTTTATTCTTTTCCTTAACTAGAGTAGTTTATGCATGGACTTAACATTATTCATGTGTGTTGAAATTAAACTATGTATTAAATCCCTCAGATCAACTGCAGATCCCTGCTTTTATTGAAGAGTGAGCTAATCACTGAGAAAGTCTAGTGGATTGGAAATTTGGAAACCAGCTGGAACTATCTCAATGGCATTCTTCCATGGAGGAATGAGTTTTCAAAGCTGAAGTGCTATATACTACATTGTCTCAGCTTTGTAACACGTGCGTTCCTGATTAAAATACTGGGTCTTCTGTGGTGGTAAAAAAATGCCTGGACATTTGGAGAGCCTGGAATAAAGAAGAGGTGCAAAAGCATGAAGCCTTTTAAGGAGAAAGGATAACTTTTCAGCCCAGGTGCGATTTACTGCTCCCCATGAACAGAAGAATGGTGATAAATCACTTATACAGAGGACAGTTGACAGCAAATCTTAGAACACCTTCAAAAGCATGCCTGAACAGACACCTTCAAAGTCTTCTTCCACAGACAACAGTTTAGCATGCTCGTGTATATTCTTCCATTGTAAAAGATAAAGAAGCACTTCCCTCCTCAGCTACTATGCCTGTCAGCCAAGCAGTAGCTGATGTTCTGAAGGCATGATCACAACGCTATGACTGAGGGAGCACACGAAAATAAAAGCAGCAAAAACATTGCCAAGATGGCTAAAGACAGGGACAGTGGTAGGACTTAACCGGGAAATCGAGACAAGCCATCCTCCACGCAAGCAGAACTCCAACCAAACCATGGGTACATGGTTTTTCCCACATTATACTAACCTTATAAAAAGGTTAGTATACACTATACAAACTGTGCCGGAGGGCAGGTTAGCTCTCCAGAGCTGAGCATGCTCACGTTTCCCTGACAAAGCCCCAGATGTAGCTGCACTCATGCTTGTAGCGTGCAGGCAATAAAATGAATGCAACACTCTGAAGCACCTCCAAAAAGGGCCCGTGTGAAGGAGACAGATTCTGCAGAGCTGACAACCAGGCAGTCCCTCAGTCACCACCACGTACCTACTCGTGGCTATGCAAGGTGAAGAGGGACACAAAGAGGATGGAAAGCAAAGAAAGAAGCAAAGGCATATCCAGGAAAAAAAAGCTTCTGACCGCTTTGCCAGGGAATCCCTGTGGTCGACTCAACCTTATTCCAGGGGAAAAGCAGAACACGTACGGACAGCCCTGCATGCAGGAATGCCAATCCTGTTCCCATCTGGGCCAGGAGGCAGAGCCCAGCAGGAATGGCCTCCACAGCCATCAGGCATGAGTAGACCAAGGGTTATAATGCACCAACAGATGGGCTGGCTGTAAGGAGAGAAAACAACAGACTCATCCCGGGCAGGATCTGAGAAAAGTTGGTGAGGGAAAAAAAAAAAAGGAAATAATAGTTTATCCCTTCACCCTCCTCCTCCATCCAATTCAGTGAACCAGTAATTTCCAAAATGCCCACGGGGAATTAATTTCACTGCATCCTTGACTGCAAGAGTAACGGGCACAAAATGACACCACAGAAGGAAGAGGAATCATCAAGAATACAAGAAAAGATGCTTGTGAGGGAAGAAAACATGGTTACCTACATCATAAACACACTTTCTTCTTCTGCATGATACACCACTAGCTTTCATATGAGCCGGGTGAAATAGTATTATAATGAAATTCTAAGTATGATACAAGGCACTTATATTACCTAGAAGGTAATATAGGAGGCCATACTTTTCTTAACAAATTTATGTTGAAAATTGTATTTCAGCTCTCCAAAGCAACAGGGCGCAGAAATCATTATACCTGATTTGCCAACCCGCCTGGAAGAAATCTGACCACCTTTAGTTATTTTGGAAGGTCTTACTTAAATGGAGACAGCAGAGATCCTTTCAATAATGGAAGCTGTGCACTGGTTTTTACAACTGGTCAGTTGTGTCACATAACGCTGCTCTTGACTGAAAGAGCATGAATATTAATGTTCTATAAATAAAAGCCTTTAATGTATGTGAATTATGAAATTAGCTTTTCCTGAATGCTCACATCAGCAGGATTCAATTTCCCAAAAGTTCATAAATGGACTGAAAAAAGGGCTGAGCAGGGCCACATTCTACTATTCCTCCACAGTATTTACACATTAACAGTTTGCTGAGCCTTGCATAATTTAAGTACACAGACAGTATTTTCTATAACCACCACTCAAATTCTGCATGCAGGCTTGAGAGACAAGTAGCAACAGTGCAATCCCTCCCCTTCCAAAGTATTTCCTATGTAGCTGCCCCTGAAATGAACTGCAGGAACGTTTCCTCATCTCCCCCTTCAGCCTTCAGGGAAAGAAAAAAATACCGCGACAACAGTTTGTTTTGCTTTCTTGCAAAGAGATGCCAGCAAGCTTCATGAGAGCTAATTTCCTCAGACAGAGACGACGTGGATAGAGGAGCCCAACTGGAGAAGTACACACAAATGAGAGAAAGAAAAAGGCATGGGACTAAAAGATAAGGGGGGAGCAGGGGAGTCAACTGTAAAATGCACACTATAATAGAGAATAAAGAATAAGGAAAAGAGAAAGAACAGTAGAACAGTTACTTCATTCAAATAAAATATTAAGACAAGACACTGGAAAAGAGAAACAAAACAGTTCGGGGGGGAAGGAGAGGAAGCAGGACTACATCTAGTAAAGCCATAAAAACCATTAAATGGCTATCACCCTCTTAGAAAACTAACATTCCTGCCTGCAAATACTTGCACACACTCTTACACAGGAATGGCAAAATCTCGAGCCCTGAAAAGCACTTCGGCATGTGCTTAACTCACAGGCTCCAAGTACTTCAATTGACGTCAGTAAGAGTATTCATACATTTGAGACAGGCACGTGCTACAGCGCCTTGCTGGACAGACACTGGGGGTGCAGTTCCACATGTCTTTTTAACCCACAGGGAAGTCTAAGAGGTCCTTGTGCCCCACCATTCCCTAAACCGTGCCACTAAAAAGTCTTTTCAGGCTTGCCTTGAAACCAGGTAATTTAAAAATGAGGAGGTGGAGAAAGAAAAAAGAGGAAAGCATCGGTGTAACTACTTTTTAAGCCAGATAATTTCAGTGACCCTATTTCATATGCAGCTCTTGGATTGTATTGCTATGTCCAAATCACTATACCATGAAGGAAAGATCAGTAGGGTCATCAGTGTTGGCTTCAGTGGTGAGAAAAAGGCATGTGATGCCACATCTGATGTTCCCACACTTAAAGGAAACCTTTTTTTTTCTGTAGCTTCTCGATTTGACATGGTTTGGCCTTCTCACACTACCTGGAAACCTGGGGCAAAAATACCTCAGCATTTCAGTTCACTTGCACGTTCAATAGACATGAGTGGTTTTAACAAGAGAAGCTATCTGAACTTATTCTAACAATTATAGCTATCTGAGCTATCTTAATTCCATTCTCTTCCCCTTTTTTCTTCTCTTGTTTAAAATTGTTCAAATCCAAGTAACAACGGCAGCACATTTTCAACTCTCTTCTAACATATTTTAGCACTTGGGAAATGATTATGGCACTACCAGGACCACAGGCAAAAACATCTTCAGCTTCATTTTCACCTGTGTGGCCTAACTTTGTTTCAACCGTATTTAATATTCACCCTGCTTCCAGCAGTAGGACAGTACAGCAAAATCCATGCCAGAACAATCCCTGGAACAGGCAAGGACAGCTAATTTTGTTTGCTAGGAAATAAAACATATATCTTGACTCCTATTTAGTCATAATTTCACAGCCCATTTAAGCTCACACTACTGCTAACAGAAGCAATCAAACCCCTCCCTCGCCACTTCATTTGTGTCCCAGCAACACCTTCCCCAGACCCAGTATTTTTACAGCTACATCACAAACTGCAATATTAAATGAATCCACATTAAAAATCAAACATATTTTGCCAGCTCAGTTTTAACCTGGAAAGTCTCCAGTCTGTGGTGGGAGCTATGACCTGCAGAAGAGAGCGGGAACAGGCAACCAGAGGAAAGCTAAACTGCTTCTTTGATTGCAGTGCAGGCTTAAAATGATCATAAAAACACTGTATTAGGCACCTCTTAGGTCTCCACATTGACACTGTTGTTACTGAAGGCAAAACTCCAAAGCTACACACAGGACATTTCCACCACAGACAGGAAGAAGGGAACAGTAGAAGGGGACAGGACAGCTTCTCTCAACAGCTACTTCTTGTTTATGTAGTTTTTATTGGTTCAAGGCATCACAGGCAGACTTGAAAAACGAAAAAAGCCAGCTTCAAAGTTATTTGCCATTAGGACAACCATTATTTCTTCCAAGCTATAAATAATTCACAAGTTACAGTTACTGTAACATGCCGTAGCTCCAGCTTTTAAGTAGCACGAAGCCTCTTGTCTTACAAAGTGATACTACTGTGTCCCCATTATATGTTGAGCAACTAGAACAAAAAAAAATTACATTGGTAAGCGCTTTTCAAACTTAAGATAAAGTTCTCAGTAGCAGAAAGACTACCTCCTTCTTAACAATCTTCCTTGGGTGTAGCACAGCTTTTAAGAAATGCAGAGAGGAAGTACTATCCCAAGACACTAACTTCTGCTTTGTATCCAAAACTGAAAGGGACATTCCCTGGTCTCAGAAAGCCAGTCTGCACGCTGGCAACAGGCCATGAGAACTTTCATCATTATCACTACGCTTCAAGAGGAGGGAAAAAAAGTGACTATTAATCAGAAAACCACATCTTGGGCATCCATATATATCATCTCTCTACGCTAAACACATTAAGGCCAGTCATTCGGAACATCAACCAAAAAGGAACCGTGTACATACAACACCAGCTTAGTTATCAGTCCACTTTACAAACAATAACAGAGAACCCTCTTTTTGCTTGGCTTTGAGTTTTGTAAACTCAAAGTCTGGACCAAGTCTTGTAGGGCTCAAACCAAAACAGAAGCAGTTCTATTTTTTTTTCAGCTCGAGTTGAGTTAAGAAGTTAATTGATCTGGCATACGTGCAGGGTTGGAAATTTGTATTGCAGGGTTTTTAGCATGCACACTGCAGCTGAGAGATTTGGCTTACAACTTTGATGTGCCAAAAAGAACTCTGTGGGACAAACTGACTGAAAGTAATATCCATGAAATAAAAAGAGCGAGAAAGAAGGAAACATATCCCTTCTCTAAATCACCCTCAGTCTGCCTAACAGGCACCTTATAAAAAGAAAAAAAACTATAAACATATGGTAGTAGCCTGCAGCAACTTAAAACTCTAAATGCGATTTCTAGACTATGTACTTTTTGTGCATAAAGATTCCCCGTTTCAGAACGGCATAGAAAATTAAATGCTAAACATAACAGCTGAAAAAAAATAACGATAAGCATCTTGAAGCGTGAGACCCTGGACAGACTCTTGTCCAAGACTCATGGTTTCTGTCCACTTTATTACTAGCAACCTCAAAAAATATTTGTACATTGCAATTCGTTTGACTTGCTTGCTTTACATCTTCACGTTCCTCTCCATATTTCTTAAAAACGCAGGCCATTCCCAAGCGTAGCTAAAAACCTGATATTATCTGTTTAACTGGAGTTGTCAGGGCCCAGGGAAAAGCCCAGTAAGCTTTTGAGGAGCCTCAAAAGCTTACTGTCTTTGTTGGACTCCCCAGAACACTGTGTGACTAGCAGGATGCCCAGCACGAGTTTAAAGTTTACCCAAAGCAGCAGCAGACTTTTTTTTTTTTATCCAAAAGAAAATAAAGCACCATCTTAAAAGAGAAAAGAAAGTCCTTCCCCTAATATACAAATGTGGGAAAGGCCAGAGAAGACCATCCTGTTCTTGTGGGCAGTAAAGGAATAAAACACCAAGTCAAAACACTACACCATTACACAACATTGTCCAGAAATATTGGGGAGCACGAATCTCTACTCCCACTCACATAAATCTGTTTCAAATATAGGCAGAGAGCTGATTTCCATATGCATATAGTTGAAAGAGCCAATAATTTCTCCAAATTCACTCCCATTGTTCTTAATTTAAAAGCACGCATTGCTTCAAAACTAATCTGCAAGCAAAGCTAAAAATGAATTGCTCATAATGTATAGTTACCCTAACTTGGCTCAGACAGCAGAGTATCAAAGTGCAAAACTAAGATTAGTAGATTATGTCAGAACGAGCTCCCAAGGTTTATTTTTGAACTTTATAAATATCGTTAGCCAGTCATCATAGCGTGCATGTGCCAAAACACGCTAATCTCCTGCAACCATCGCGCCATCCAAAAGATGTCAGACCAGCAAGGCGAGCTCGAAGAACTGCAAGCAGAGCGCAGGGACACAAACACCCCAAGCCCCCCTGGAGCATGGCAGCGGGTCAGTTTCTCAGCTTGATTCTTACTATTTGCATTTCTTCTAGCCTTTAGGAAGTAAAAGCAATACAGTTACAGCCACGGATCCAAAGCTGCCTTTCTGCAGAGCAAATCAAGGGAAGAACCTCGTAGAAAAGACGACAAGAACCCGAGTAGGGTAGACCAAACCGATTACACACTACAGGAGAGAGACATTTAAAAAGGATTAAGTGGTGTCCCTTAAGTGATGCAATTATGAACTCTCTGGGGCCATCGTCACGTTTTTGCTAGACGGATTTTAGGAGTGTCAAAATCTCTGAGTGCAATTGTAGCAATCCTACAGGCACAAAACCCAACCAGACCAGAAACTACCCTTGCTCGACAGACCTGACACAGATGCTAGAAAGTGTGTGAAGACCTTAATACGGATTTCTCGTTTAGTTTCCATCACATTTTTTTAAACACACAATCCCATTTTTATGCCTGATTAAAGCAGGTTTTGTTCCCCCAGACAAAAATACGGGATATGGTTGATGACACTTCAGCCACCGGAATGCTGAAGCAGTTTCAGATGCCACCACGTGAACCTATGGAACAATAATTTCCACCTGAGCGTTTTTTCCCTTGCTTCTGTGCTCAGCCAAGCTGGTCACTCCACACGGCTTCCTGGGGCAGCATAAATTAAGCCGATAAACTTTGCAGGGGAGCAGATGGGGTACACTCACGCCATCCGTCTGCCTGCAGACCAGGGAGCCGTCCTCTCCAGCCGAGAGCCTCCAGAGGCGGCGTTTGGCGTGGCGATGCTCTCAGCCACCGCTCGGCTTCACCGCCCATCGTGGCCACGCGTGGCTCGCAGGGCAAGTCGAACAGCAGCATTTTACAGCTTCCGACCTTTCATCTGGATAAGGAAGCGACGAACAAGAAGGAAGCACGCACGGAGGGGAAGAGAGCTAGCATATTTTCAAACAAGCCCTCGCTGCTATAATTAAAGGGTTTACTCCTTTCCCACAGCCCACCAGTGGAAATACCAGGCCTCTCCTGGATTACTGAAGGAACATCAGAACAGGATGTCATTACACGAGGGAAAGTGTGAAACCCAAGCAAGTGAAACGGCAAATGGTTTTAAACCTTCTACCTACTGATTCATTGAGAAAGCGTTTTTGTGACTGACTGAAATAAACCCACCCCTACGAATGAAAACCAAGAGTTCCCAAATAAAACCTGCCCATTAAAAACCAAGAAGGATCACATCCAATATTCCCAGTAGTAATGAGCCAGCAAAACAACCAACCCACCAAAGATCTAAGAGAACACCAAATACATTTTGGCAAGCGAATTATTTCCTGTATCTGAATTTCAGCGCCAAGCACTCCTCGCATACTAGACCTGAATTTTACAAGCGATTTGCAGCTTTTAAGTTTCCTGGTGGCTTCCTACCACTTAAAAATGCTTTACATAAAAAACGGTAGTAAGCATAAAAAGTATATGCATGCCATGCCCCATCATTCACGTGGACGTTAAACTCCAGGTACGTTTTACCCTTCCCTCTGAAGTTGTAAAAAGAGGTTAAGGGGCTTTGTATTGAAGGTGAAGAGCTAGATCATAAAAACAGTCAGCTGAAGTTTTGGCCCACAACAGAGGGGCATTTAGGGCCATCAGCATCAGGAAACATTTAAGGGAAGCTCAGGTTTGGCAACGCTGAAATTTGCATTATTAGACTTGAAAGTTAATGTCCCGTTTGTCTTACACAGAGGCAGTCAAATCCATCAGCGCTATTGTTTTCAGACTGTCTGCCCACTAAGGCAAACAATGCATCATTTACACTTGGTTTACATTTATAGTTGGGAAGAAAGCCATGCAAAGGGCTCGGAGGGGGGGGAAGAAGAATGTTTTAAATGCAAATTTGTGTTTCGATGCAATGCATGTATTCCTCTGCAAATTCCACATCTGCTAAATCATACAAAAGCTGGGTGCTTGTAATAAAAAAAATAATAAACGTGTCTCTGTTTTTCCTTTCCCTACTTTAAAATTACTTTTAAGCCTCCATTCCACTTGAGTGCTGCAAACTGGAAACTTTAGAAATGAAAGCAGCTGGTGTTTTCCCTCCCTTCCCAAGTTCAAGTTGATTGAATTCAATCACTACAATATAAATGGCAAAAAAACCAAACCTAAATCAACCCCAAGTAACATTTCCCTCCTCCTCAAGAACTTTCAGTTTATGTTCAAACCAGGAAACATCAGTAATGCATATAAACAAAATGTAACTTTTAAACCTAGAATCTCTTTAGCTGCAGACTATGAAATTTAAAAATTGACCTACTTTATGTAATACTCCCACAGCTGAGTCATCACATCAACTGGTCTTTATCATCTGCAGGGTACAATCATCACTAAAAAAAAAAAATCAAGTATCCATACCGAAATGCCTCTTTTAGGTTATTATTATTTTAAAAATATACCGCTACTCTCTAACAGTAACCGGAGAGAGGGAAAATCTTAAAGTTTGAATTGTGCAAACTAGTCCCTGTATAGTCGATGCCATGCCTTGTAGCAAGAGCCTGGAAGCGACAGGATACGATATTGGACAGAGGCTGCAGAAATACAGATTAGTTCCATCTCTGCCACCACTACAGTATGTAGCTTCAGGCGAGTAATTTAGACTTCTTTCTGTTTCATCAAACAATAAAATGGAGGGAATGCTGCTGCCTTACAGAATCAGCTGACGTTTCTACCACATTTTAGCATATGCATAACATTAGCTGTTATTTTACACCTACAGAAAAGGAAGGGGTAATATATTTTTAATGCTGGCTTAGTAGGCCTTATTATAAGACAAGGTGAAAGTGCTTTAATGAACATTAGAAACTCTTCACAGGGGCCTTGATTCATTGTAATTTCATTCTGGACAGCATTTTACACAGACTCCTGGCTCACAGTCCATCAGAGCGAGCAGCAGGCCATCAGTTTCTCAGGGCAAAGCATTTGTTGATAGCAAAAAGTAAATATTCCTTTCAAAACAAAACCAAAACAAACAAAAACAAATAAAAAAAAAAAAAAACAACAAAACAAAACCGGATTTTAATTACTAGTTTCTAGTTACACACCATCCTATAGTCACTTACAACATAATGCTGGAGTCTGAAGAGACCAGGAGGAGGTTAAGAGGAAGCCAAACTCAGATCTCAAGCGCAGCCAGCATCCTTACACCATGAGCTGAAGTTATACACAGGGAAAAGAGCTGAGCGTGCTGTGCTGCTGGAATTGTTACTGCAAGCCTGAAACAGACCTGAAGTAGACAAGAATGCTCCAGAAGGTTGTTATTTGAAATAAGAGGCGATGTACACTGAATGCCCCCTCTGCTGCCACCGGTGTATTTGCATTATTTCTTGTAGGAAGTGGTCAAACTTAAAATACGCTATCAGTTGTGGAGCTGGAAGGGGGGGAGGGGAATGAGGAAATTCCTGCAGGAAAAGAAAAAAAGCAGGGCAGGAATGTTGGGCTGAAGCTCTGGGGAGCCCAGGGCCAGACCCCTATACACAAATATCCCTTACTCAGGAAGAGTGGGGTGCTGCATGGTCACCGTCCCCCCAAAAAATTCCCAAAGCCCGCTTCAAGCACGCCCCAGCAGAGAGTGTTGTTGGAAAGGCTCTCCCGGGACGCCTGCGGCTCGCTAATCCTAGACAGGCCTTGCCGGCCCTCCCGCTGTCTGAAGGGCTTACCAGGCCATCCGTAGGTGAAGCGTGTCACCTCATGGCAGACTACAGCACTTTTACCTCTGCAAGGACAAGGAGACAAATCACACGAGGCAACGGTAGTGACACTGCCCCTTAATTATATTTTGCCATCTGCTACCGTGGCAGAACTGTACAGGTATTTAAAGACAGTAATCCAGGCCTGACACTCCCAGACCTAAGCCAGCGAGAAGATTTGCTCTTCAGCATGACAAAAAATGGGCAGAAAAAACGCACCTGTGAAATTACGCTTAAGACTTCAAAGCTTTTCTTTTAAGAACTATTAATTCCAAGCGCATACTGAGCGCAGTCTGGCTTCTCCGGCTGATGCTTTACAAAGCTGTCAGTTGCCGAGGCTAGAGCCAAAAGGCAATATTTGATATGTAAAGATGTTTGAGAAGGAGGAGGGTAAAGTGAGAAGAAAGATTTGTATGAGTCAGCCATAGTTCTTTTTAAAAATTAAGTGATAGCGTTTTCAAAAGCCCATAAAAAGAGATGCGTACACGGATTTCCTCGTTCCTGGGTTATCAGCCACAGAAGGTAACGCTCTCAAAGTTTAAGAGAACTTTTTAATTGCGACCACTTGCCAAGCGGGGAGCCGAGCCTCACGACAGGCAGCCTGCGAGGCGCAGGCTTTTTACTCCATTGTTCTCAAACCACCTTTTTATGCTTTCAGAACCCACCTCCCAAACGCCAAAAAGCAGCAGCAGCCTTAAACAGCCTCCCTGCCTGACACCCCCCACAGCGACCCGAGGAGCGGGGCCACCACAGCGGCGGGGGTGTGGGGTGGGATGGACGGACGCTACGGGCCGGACCCTCACTCCTCAGGGTGGGACATCACCCCTGGGCACAGCCCTTCACCTCAGGGGTGGCAGGGAGCACACCAGGGCCCAGCGGCCAAGCCCAACACGGTGGCGGTGCCCGGCCCAGCGGCCTGCCCCAAGGGGCGCGGGGTGTCACCGGTGGGGCTCAGCCTGACAGGACCGGGGGGGGGGGGGG